>JBBPKV010000103.1:0-30667 GCA_038089455.1 Tylopilus cf. leucomycelinus
GTAGGAAAAGTGTACCAAAAAGTGTACCAAGAGTGTAGTGAAGAGTGTACTCGAGTGTAGGAAAAGTGTACCAAAAGTGTACAAAAGTGTAGTCCAGAGTGTAGGAAAAGTGTAGTCAAAAGTGTACAAAAGTGTAGTCCAGAGTGTAGGAAAAGTGTAGTCAAAAGTGTACAAAAGTGTAGTCCAGAGTGTAGGAAAAGTGTACCAAAGAGTATACCAAAAAGTGTACCAAAAGTGTAGTGAAGAGTGTACTTGAGTGTAGGAAAAGTGTACCAATGAATACACTCGCAGATAAGGTTAAAACAGAGATTCAATGAGTTCATATAAATTGAGTGCAAGTGTGTGCGATGTCATTCACATGCTGTCAAGCAGAGATTAACTGTCAAGTGTGAGTATTAACGTTAGAGTTTTAGGTTATCGTTAGATTAGTTTGGTTAACATTAGTTTGAGGTTTATCAACTGAGGGACCCCCCAAGCAAAGCGAGGGAGGGGGGTGCAGCCCTTAATTTGTTAGAGTTATTGTCTTTGTCTTTGTCTCAGATAATGTTTGTTACCTCCAGGGTGGCTAGGCTGGCCTTTATCACTAAGAGCGATAGCGGGAAATTAAAGAATAAACATTGCCCAATATCTAAGAGAACAGAGGAGTATCTAAGTCATAAATGATATAGTTGGCATTTATCCAAAGGTCTGTATGTAATGCCATAGGTAATATATTAGTAAGTAAAATACAGGGTTTACCCTATTTGATCATTTGTTTTTTTCTATACTTATCCATTAGGATAATTTTCTCTTGTGCTCTGAAAAGTTGTTTATAGTCTATGAGGCAATGGCAATTGGGGTAGTCATTGAATATAATGTATTCAGCTTCGGGGTTCATTTGGGCTAGGTCAAACCCACCCCCCATGTACACGTGATTGCATGACAAGGATCTTGCTCATTGGGTTTTCTCTAATTGGGAAGGTCCTACGAGGATTAACAACATGGCCCACACTCACACTCGATTTATATGAACTCATTGAAACTCAGTTTTAACCTTATGTATGAGTATATTCACGTGCTGTCAAGCAGAGATTTTAACCATGATGTTATGACAAAGACATCAAATGTCGCTACCTTATATAGTCTGACAGCATGTGAATGACACCGCTTACACTTGACAGTTAATCTCCACTTGACAGCATATGAATGACACCGCTTACACTTGATAGTTAATCTCTGCTTGACAGCATATGAATGACACTGCTTACACTTGACAGTTAATCTCTACTTGACAGCGTGTGAATACACTCACACATAAGGTTAGAGTGGAGAATCAAACAGTTCATATAAATTGAGTGTGAGTGTATTAGTAAAGTTGGCCCACACTTGTCCACATAAGGTTAAGATAGAGATTCAATGAGTTTATATAAATCAAGTGTGAGTGTGGGCCATAATATTAAAGTTGGCCCATACTTGTTGTCGCTACCCACCAGCAAACCCCATTAAATCCTATGTCTCCTGTCTGTTGCAACCCACATGTTATACATTCTCCATCTGCATCACCTGAACCACAAGCTAATGCAAATAATGCTGACCCAGCTGCCAATGATGATCTACTGGTTAACCCTCAAGTTTCAAGATGCAAATTTCAAGGGGTCTACACTTTTCTCACCTACCCTCAAGTAGGTAACCTTCTGGTGGATGCTATAGAACAACGTCTTTGAGAAATTGGTGCTGAGTCATGGTATATCAGCCGTGAACAACATCAAGATGGAGGTACACTTTTCTATACTATCTGTAATAATACTCTAATGTATTGCAAGGATGGCATTACCACATGCTTGCCAAATGAAGGCAATCACATTGCTCACATGACATGTGTCACTTTGATGTGATCTACAAAGGATATAACTACCATCCATTCGTTAAAGACGATATGCCAAGGTCATGCCAACCTTTGCTGAGTGTGGGTATATGTGGGTAAGGATGGCAATACCTGAGGGGATTTGGTAATAGAAGAACCCATTGCAGGGGGGGGTAATGCTAACAGAGAGCTGTGGAAGGATGTTGTCGAATCTTAAACATGTAAGGACTTCATGGGGCTCTTGAAGGAACAAGCCCCTAAAGACCTCATAAAAAGTTGGAACAACATTTATACCTATGCTGAACATATGTATAAGGAGGTTCAATTCCCTCCATACCAAAGTAGATACCTATTCAGCGACAACAATATCCCCAACGTCCTTCGCAACTGGCAGGACATAGAATACCATAAAGAGGATAGACCCAAGTAAGTCTCATACTAACTTTATTGTAATATTTACTAACATATTCCAGATCTCTAATTATCATCGGTCCCTCCCGATTAGGAAAGATGGAAAGGGCACAATCATTGGCATGTGATCATGTCTATATGGGAGGAGGATTTGACCTAACCCAGATAAACCCTGACGCCAAGTATATGATATTCAACGACTATCCAGACTGTCAATGTCTCATCTCCTACAAGCAATTGTTCGGTGCTCAGAAGGTCATTATCCTAACTGACAAGTACAAAAAGAAACAAACAATCCAATGGGGTAAACCCTGTATCTTACTTACCAATATGCTACCTATGAACTTACAAACAGACTTATGGATAAATGCCAATTGTATTATCTATGACTTAGATACAGCCTTGTTTATGTAACTTTTTACCAATGTTTATTGTTTTGATTACCACTGTCGCTCTTAGTGATAAAGGCTAGCCTAGCCACCCTGGAGGTGATAAATATAATTAGAGACATTGAGAATGAAAATAACTCTAACAAATTAAGGGCTGCGCTCCCCTCCCTTGCTTCGCTTGGGAAGCCCCCCAGTTGATAATTCTCAAACTAACTTTAACAAACTAATCTAACGATAATCTAAAACTCTAATGTTAATACTCTAACTTTAATGGGGCTTTGCCCCCCCTCCCTTGCTTCGCTTGGGGGATCCCCCCAAATCTAACTTGGCACCATGTCTAATATGACTGGCCACAACATATTCCTAATGTGATTGGCCTCAATAGAATGCCTAATGCGATTGACCACAACAGATGCCTAATGTAATTGGCCACAACAAAAAGCCTAATGCGATTGGCCACAACAAAAAGCCTAATGTGATTGGCCACAACAGATGCCTAATGCAATTGGCCACAATAGATGTATATTTGGCTGGTTCTACAATGCCATACTGAATCTACAAAGACTGTAGTAGTACCTGGCTCACTAGCATACATTTGAACCATTAACGCAATATGTCAAATCTTCAATAAGCTTCCTCCCAACAAGTCAAAATTAATTCTTCTCTTCACAGGGAAATGATGTTTCGCAGATACTGGATCACTTCTAGGACCTTTCATCATAAGTTCGCCACCAAACTGATATCCTTGTGCTGAATCCACTAAACACATTAGTCCATTGGTGTCCCCCTATGGTTTCTTTAGTTTTGATTGAAATAAACATCTGAATCACTTACTTTAAAGATTGGAGGGCATAACCTTGCAGCACTTGCCTCAAAGTTCCTTATATCCCAGGTTCCCACACATACTACACCAGCTGATGCGCCCGTGATATCTTCATCTTCACAGGTAGTTTTTACATACATGGAAATATAATCCACATACACATGTGAAGTGCCTGTTAATTGGGGGGTTGGAATGAGGAAATAAGCTGGCACATTAGGGATATCTGTTACCAGCATAGGCTGATTGAGGACAGGTGACCGGCAGATGTATTCAAAGTTTGTTGTATTTTTGTCCAAATTGAGGATTAGGTCATCTTGAGTGCCACAATTTACTATAACTACTACACTTAAAGTAGGTAGTACTGCAGCTACCATACCAAGAACGAAATCGAGTTGACTGGTACTATGGCATATAATAAAACAGATGGGATCTCTGTCTGTAGAATCATCTTCATCTTCAGGTAAATATTCAGGAGGTGTTTCATATTTGGTTGGGTCAATAAATGGATTTTCATAAGTGGGTGATGATTGAGGGGGCATTAAAGGAGACTCAGGTATCGCTTGTGAAAGAGTGGATATAAGAGGTAATAATCGGAGTTTAATTACAACATTGTCTATATATACCATTGATCATGTGAGTGGATATATTTAGAAACTATAACAGATTAGTAATGATTAGTAATATATTTGAAAATACTTATAATCTCCGAATTGAACCTTCAGATTCATTCATTCCAAAAAATGATGGTCGAGATCTTACTGGAAATGGAGATCCCTGGGATATTATCTTGATAGCCACCATTTCCACATCCGAGTAGTATGTGTTCCCTGTCTCCACTAGCATCCTCACCCTCTGCCACTCTTGTATATGATGTATATCCACAAAAAACTCCCCTCTTTCTCCCACTAGAATATCACCATATAAATTATCATCTTTGTTAATGAATCTAGAGGTAAATGTGTGTCCATCGCCAACCAAAGGAAGAGCTTGGGTGACATAGACATAGCCATTGGCAAGTAAACTGGTATAGTAACCAAAATGCTTCCTTATAGGAGCTACGAACGTTGAAATGACATGGAGAGCAGTGGGTTCAGGTACTGGTACCTATATGAGAGTAGTAGGAGGGAATTGTTCGGAGGATTCCTCACGATGCAAACATTTGATGGTGGGATGGAAATTGAGACCCATTGTGGTTTACAGCACAGTATCAATGTCTTTATATACTCTGCTCATCGTCCACTTTAACTCCCGACTCCTCTACTAACATTCCACATAAGTGGGTGATGACATCTACATAGCAATCTCATTAGCAAATATATATGTTACTCCACAATGACTTACTGTCTGGGACATCTTCATCTTCAATATGTATCCCATCTTGTTTAAGGAAGTCTTTATTCTACCACAAAAGGGCACCAATGGAGGTAAACGCCCTGAATCAGAGGACAATAAAGCTGGGATTTTCAAGAGGTAGTTCTTCGACGAAAATACAATTTTCCCTGATTACGAGATAGCAACCTCTGTTCTCCAGATGGTTATAAGTAAAGGGAAAGAGGTGCTTCTCCAAAGACTCTAAGACCTTGAAGATCTGATAGGTGGTGAGCTTAGGTATCCTGCTCTGAAAAAGAATGCCAACACTTTTGCCTTATATAGACTGACAGCATGTGAATGACATCGCTTACACTTGACAGTTAATCTCTGCCTGACAGCGTGTGAATGATACACTTTTGGTACACTTTTCCTATACTCGAGTATACTTTTGTACACTTTTGACTAGTGACTAGCCCCTTTGTTAAATGCTCACTCATGTGCATGGTTTCTTGGGTATGTGCAGTGTACTCTGTATTTTTATTCATGATTTCACTTCTATTGCCTACCCCTTGGTCAATTTAACTAGGAAGGGTATTCCTTTTGAATGGGGAGAGTCCCAACAGCTTGCAATGTAGTATCTCAAGGATGCTATTTGTCTTTCACCTGTCTTATGTTGTTTGGACTATAAGTCCAGACTAGAAATCTTTCTCACAGTTGACACTTCTCTAATTGCTATCAGTTATATCCTGTCTTAGAAAGATGCCAATGGTAAATGATATCTGAATCACTTTGGTTCTATCAGTGTTGTGATTCTCACAGACATGAGAGACTACAGTGAGCAGTACTGGGTCTTGGGGCTCAAAGGTGCGAGATAACAAGGTAGGTAATAGGATGAGAAGTCACACTTGTTCTCAATGGCATGCTAGAGAGTAACCAAAAATGATACAAATGAATTCAACTAGCAAGTATAGGTAAGATGTGGGGATTTATATATGTAGAGAGTATGTGCACAGAACATGCTGTGCAATGTAATAAAGATGATAAGTGTGGGGTACTGATCACCAAGGTGAATGGTGAAGTCAAGCTAAAATGAAGGTAGCAATGTAAGAAAGATAGACGGTGTGTGGGTACTGACCACCAAGATGAATGGTGAAGTTGAGCTAAAATGAAGGGAGCGAGTATAAGCTCGTCCCAGGGATTTCAAAGGCAACCAAGGTAGAAGGAGTAGCTAAGACAATAGTCCTTGCTTGGAATAGACTAGTCTGGCATAGTCCGGACTATTAATGAATGGTCTGAAATATCAGACTACAAAGGACGAACAAACAGTGATGGAACGAATGGCAAATGGCAAAGAGATGAATGGACAAAACGGCAGCAAGGATATGAATGGAGAGGGACTCAAACAAAAACTGAAAATGAAGTGAAACCTGATAAGTGATGATATTCAAAATGTATAATACAAGTCTTTATAGTCTGGGCATTTTCCCAGGACTATATATAAACATGTGGTCCTGTCAAAGGACGACACAAGGTCAAGTCAAAGAGCCATATGTACCTGTCAACCAATATTCCGAGTCTAAATGAAATGCTGTCCCATCAATGACTGATGTAACTGAGACAGAAAGTAACTTATGACTTATTGGAAGTGACAGATGACAACGAGAATAAGAAAATAAAAGATCATATCTGGACTCAGACTATGAACAGGACTGAAAAGTAGACTATCAATTAGACTCTGACTGACAAAATATGCACAGATAGAAATGGACCAACATTGGACCGACATGAGACATGATGGACTTCTTGAACACAATGAAAGGACCTATATGAGAACCTGAACTGACACGAGAAACCAGTCTGTAAATGTAGAGAGTGATGAGCTCCTACATCCAAGGAGGACTTGGATACTTACTGTCCCCAATCAGTCACGTGATGTGCTGAGTTTGAATTGTGGGACACCACAAATCACAAAAACTGGCCAAGTCTATCTTTTTCTTACAATCACCATCTATATCATTCCCATACCACTATCACCATGTCTGCTATCGACAACATTCTCACACTCTCCCAATCTATGGACACAACCAGTCCGAAACCCTGGCTACTCAAGCCCTCAAAAATGAGAATGCCCATGTTGTTGACGTTGCCCAGACCATACCGGATGACAAGGAATCCCTGCATGAAGAGTAGGAGATGTGGGTTATAGAGTGGGATGGGGCTCTGGTGAGTAGTGAAGCCTATGCACTATGTGTGAGCTAACTTGAACTGTAGACACAAGTACATGCATGTCTGTGAATGGCACGTGAGCACAGTGTGGAGGCCCTGGTTTACAGCTGGGTTGTCTAGTGCATGCAAGATGTAGGGCTGGTCACCAAGCAGTGGCATGCAGAAATGAAGGCACAATATGAAGAAGTCAAAGCAGTGGAGGCTCAACACCAACAAGAGGAGAAAGAGGAGGCACGATGCTGCCAAGCCAAAGAAGAAGAAGAATGTGTGATCACTAGACAGGTGCAAGCAGCATCAGCAGACAAAGAGACCAGTGTGACCAGACAAGAACCAATGGTGGCAGCATCCATGTCAGCAGAGAGTGGTGAAGTGGGCAGTTGCATCGAGGAGGTTGACAAGGGCATGTGGATGTGCTATCCCAGTAAGGTGAGTAGGCTGGCATTTTGGCCTGATAGTCTGGCTAACAGATAACAGCATGCAAGAATGATGGTGGAAGACAGTAGTAAAGACGAAGACAAAAGTGAAGTGTATACACAGGCCATGAAGAGAGTTGCCATGGAAAAAACGATTGTCAACCATGATGAAAGGTGCAACAGATGTCACAAGGCACACAAGCCTTGCATTGGACCTATTGACCAGACATGCTTCTGATGCAAGCACATCAAATTGAAGTGCAACAAGTTGTTGGGCCACAGAAGGCCAAAGAGGCAGAAGGGAGATGCTCCAGAAGAGAGCAAGGGCAAGGGCAAGGCCCTAGGTATGTCATGGCTATCTTTGCACTTGGACTGAGCTAACCAAACTGGACAGTTCAACCATGTCAACACACTGCGCCATCTGTGCATGAGCAAATCAAGATTGTCGACAGCGACGAAGAGGCTGAGACAGAGAAGCCAAAGGAGGTGCCAAAGGCTAGACTGATGGTGAGGAAGCCAGGGCGTGTGACACCCAAGAAGAATGCCATCCGGGTGGCCACCCACCTGGAGATAACACTCCTATCATCACAAGTGCGGATGAAGGCAATGGAGGCAGAGATGGTAGATATGGCCGCTGAGCTTGCAGAGCAGTTGGTAGAGCTGGCAGCTCTTAAGAGGATGCTGAAGCAGTAGGTAGCAGTAGAATAGTCCTGTAAAACCTATATAGGCAATCTAATTGTGTATCCATGTCTGTGTACATATACAGTCTGATGTGGTCCCTAAGTAAAGAAAGGAAAGTATAAGAACAACTGTAAAGGCTTTTATCATTCTGAAAATGAAGGTACAACACTGAGGTGTGAGATACCACTCAGCTTGTCTTCATTGGTCATCTTTTGGCATCTATATTTCACTGGATCATAGATCGGATTGAGAAGTCCATAACAGAACAAAAACCAGACTAAGAATGAAGACAAGACACAATGTGTGCTTTCAGAGTTATGGTATGATCAAATGAAATGGTACATAAAGATGAAGAGAAACTTTTCGTGATATATTTATTAGGACTATTTTCTTGCTGATTGAAATGAGAGATTGTATAGTAGAGAGTCTGTTTGTTTTTTTGGTTTAGTGACATTTTTATGTGATATCAGAGACACTGGATGAAAACTAGTATGAAACTGAGGTCACCAGTCTAAGCACAGGGTAAAACTGATGCGAGGAAACAATATTTTTAGAGATCGAGGGAGACTTAGTCTTTGAAGACCATGTTCTCTGCCTTGTTGTTGTCATGTTCAATGTCATGTTCAGCTTCAAATTCATCAATTTCTTTTTCGGTCATTCCAGTCAAGTCGGTAACCAGAATTGTGATTCTTGTCCTTGAAAAGTAGAGTAGCAGGCAAAAGGCCACATATCACAACTTAGAGATGGCGCCATCTAACTCTGCCAGTAGATATGATCCTCCAATAGTTCGGCGAAGAACTACCATTGGACCTAAGTACCTTGGTTTCATCTTTTGGTTTAACTCTTTTTCAATCCAAGTATTTCAGACCAAAATGAGATCACCAGGACTATACTCGGTAGTTTGAATCTTATTTTTGAAATGCACCTTGAACTATTTAATGGACATGAAATGCAACTATAGTACATGCTGGTGCATACTATCTATGTCTTCTTGTCACTTCTGGAGCTGTGAAGCTTGCCAAGCGATTAAGGTAAATCTAGAAACTAGATCAGATTCTAGTGCAGGGACGAGAAACATAGCTTCTGCGAGATTGAAAGGAAAGAGCAGTTCAGCACCATATACCATGAAGTGTGGTGAGAGACTGGTTGATTTAAGTATAGTGACATGCTCTACCCAGAAGACAAAGTGGGCTGTTGTTGGCCAGCAAATCTCCCCCCCCAAGGTAGTTTTAACAATGGCCTCCTAGACATCGAAGTGATGCCGTTTAACCACGCCATTTGCCTGAGAGTTGTAAGAGGAGATCTGGATATGGCAAATGCAATATCGTGAAGCAAGGATATCTAGAGCTTGGAGGAAAGTGGAACCATTGTCAGTAACAATCTTGGATATAGCACCCCAGCGACAGAGTATGTCTTTGAAAATGAATGAAGTGAGTGCAGTCACATTTTCAGACCATGGTATACATCACTCTGGATATGCAGTGAGTGTGCATCAGGTGTGTATGATGAAGTGGTAACCACCAGATTGTGGCATAACCATTGTGTTGATATGGACCTTGTGAAATAGTCCACCAACCATTGGGACAGTAGGGGGTATATGGAACTTCTGTGTTTGTTAGATCTGGCATTTGCGGCAGAATTGGATGTACTACTTGACATTGTCAACCAACATTGGCCACCAGAACTGTTGGAGTAACCAAGTCCAGACTGAGAAAATACCTTTGTGTCCAAGGCTATCATGTGCTTCTCTAATCAGTCCATAGTGGCGTTCTATAGATACTACTAGCTGATGACAACCATGAGGTTCACAATGGTAGAGTGAATCATTGAGAAGGAAGAAGTGCATAGCAGAATTGATGAATGAAGTGTAGTTGGCATTGGATAGGTCAGGGGAAAGAGTACATGTGTGTAGAAATTTGTGAATATGGTTAATGTAATCCTCTTTTGTGAGTACTTTTGGAGACCGAGGGAGGACAGGTTCGTCTTGAATCAAGTCCGAGTCTGCATTAAGCAGAACCAAAGCATGATGCATAGCAGGTGAGGTGAGCCTAGAAATATAAGTAGTTGAATATAGCAGAGAAATGGAGCGTAGATATAAGTGATGACAGGTCAACCATGCCATCGAGGGAAAGACTGAGCAGTGCAGAAAAGGAAGAGACAACAATAGAAATAAAGAATCATAACACTTTCACTGCTATCACCTCTATCTACTCACAAATCATCATCAATCACTCAAGATCATTCCCCTTCATCATTGCTTGCTTTTCTCTTTGATCAAACTGAATTCCCTTCTGCTCTTTCATAGGATTTGTTCCCATCTTCTCCAGTCAATCCTCCTTCACTTGTATCTATTTCATCACAATCCGCTTCTAGTCCGATCAAATTAAACAGTCCTTCACTACACGTTCCATAGGTTCATTTCAGTCCAATGGCTAATCAACCACAGGTTTTCCTTATGCCTCTTCGAGGTACTCAAAACATACCTAAATTTGATGGTAAAACACCATCCCAGCTCCCTCGATACTTAGAAGATATCGAGCAGCTTGGCAATCAAGCCAGACTTGATAAGACCAGTAAGGTCAAAGTAGCTATCCGATATGTAGACCTTGAAGAAGCTGAAGTATGGGAAACATTACCGGAAGCAGTAGCTGATCCTACTGATTGGGAAGAGTTCATTGAAGCAGTTAAGAAACTCTATCTAGGATGTGAAGGTAGTACACGATATCATCATGCTGACATTTAGTACCTCATTAAGGACTACCATAAGAAGCAGATGCATAATCAGGATGATCTGGGTGAATATACCAGGAAGTTCACAAAAGTATCTGCACTCTTGATTGCTAACCATAAGCTCTGTGAAATGGAGCGAAACATGATTTTCTTAACAGGGTTTCCTACATTCTTACAGGATTGCATATGTCATTGCCTCACAATCATCAAACCAGACATCCATCCCAATAATCTGTACCCAATGAATGATGTCATATGTGCTGCCAAATTCTTGTTGACTGGATCAGCACTTTGATCTAGTCTGTTCACGTCAGACGTGATGCCTTGTTTCCAGCAATCCTATGGTCCTTCTTCACATTCCCATCCCAATCCTCAATAGCATTCATATCCATCTGGTCCACCACAAATGTACAATCTGGGTCTGGCTATTAAAACCAAGACCAATGTTATGGCTAGATTGATAGACCCTGCCTGTAGATTCTATGCTGGTCATGGGTATTTCACAAAGAATTATCCTATCTGCATGGAGTACCTCAATGCAGGAAAAATTACTAGAGGAAAGGATAATTGCATCTATATGTCAGATAAATCCAACATACCTTGTGTACCAGGAGGTAGATGTCTCAAGGATGGTATCGACTATGCCCATTCCTCTAGACAGTCGAATGTAGCTACTGCATCTATGTCTGCATCTTCTACAGGATTCACTAGAGATGCACCTCCTCATATCACTGCCGGTATCCTGTCTACCATGTACTCTGCTACCCCAGCAATTCTTGACATTGACTCCTCTACTTTCTACACATCTAAATCGAGTCCAGATTCAGACTCCATTCCTGTTGCTGCCAATGAAGAATTTCAACCATACCTTGTTCAGGCATGGGCTACTTTTCAGGCAGACAAAGTGTCTAAAGAGAAGGGAAAACAAGTTCGCTTTGATGGTATTTAGGTACCACTGCATAAGAAACCAGATTATTGTGCAGCAGCAGTGTCCAAAGAACTTCTGTCCCCTGAGCTACAGCAGACAATGCGAAGTACTTCACCCTTACTACCCTCATTATCCACGTCCACTGCAATCTCAGTCAGCACTAGCGATTCTTCTTCTCCATTACATAGCTCTCTTCAAAACCCTAACAGTACATCCACTGCTCAAGCCGGTCCTGGTCAGTTCATGTTCAATCCAGACAATGCGCCTACAAACACACTGAGTAACATCCCTCCACAAGTACCTGGCACTAACCAGAACTTCTCTTCATCTACACAGTATAAATATTCCTTCCCTCTTGAAGATGAGGCTACTTCAAAACAAGTCTTAGACTGAGTCCTGAATACTAATGTTCTAGTTCCAGTCAAGGATCTCTTCACAGTCTCACCAGAATTTCAAAAACAATTTCATGAACTTACTACTGTGAAATGAATTGCTAACCTACCCTACTCATGTTATCGCGACTGTTTACAGTGTACTTGCCATTAGTCCATTTTGGAGATGGGTTTTTAGATTTCAATGATTCACTCAATGGCTGGGGAGAGATCAGTACCACTTCCATCACATCTTTTCTGTGCTATACACGTCTTCCTTTGTTTTCTAGACCTTCGCCGCTTTATTCATTTTTATCCTTAATGCAGTCCATTTTTAATCTGGACGTGCTCACCATGCTTTCTTCGGTTTATTCTTATGATCTCTCTTTGCATGCATTGGCCTACAAGCCTGTTGCAAAGAAAGTTCAGTCTATTGTGGCTCCAGTCGACGAGAAGTATCAGATTACCTGTTCTCTTCCAGACAATCCACTTGCCAGACTATGTCCTTTACCTACACATTCTCTGGACTTTGTCTTTGGTGTTCACTTTACACAGGAATGCAATGACAAATTAGATCTCAATCCTGTAAACTGGCTATGGCCAGAGGAAGTCAAGCTCATATGTTAGCTCCTCCTCGAACATGAAATGGCTTTTGCTTGAATTCCTACCAAGCGAGGTCACCTTAATGAAAGATACTTTCCCTCTGTAAAGATTCCAATCATATCTCATACCCCTTGGGCACTTCGCAACATCCCCATCCTTCCATCCATGTGGGCTGGCACAATCCAGATTATTAAAGACTGGATTGCATCTGGGATCTACGAACTGTCTACCATAGTGTACCGATCTTGATGGTTCTGCATGTTCAAATAGGATGGCAAATCACTCTGACTTGTTCACAATCTCTAGCCCCTTACTATCTGGGACTCATCCATGTTGTCATTTGTGAAACACTTCACAGAGTCTTTCGTGGGATATGCCATTTATAGGATGATGGATTTATTTGCCAGCTATGATCAATGCCCACTACATCCCAAATCTTGTGATCTCATGACTTTCAATAGTATGATAAGACCTCATTGTCTCACCACCATTCCTATGGGATATACAAATGTGGTCTAAATCTATCAAGCAGACATGTCATTCGTTCTTTAGGATGAAATCCCTTAACACACCTACCCATTCATCAATGACTTACTTATCAAATCTATCACCATGTGTTATCAGAATCCAGATAGTTCTTACAAGACTGCTCTGGACAACCTCAACATTTGCCAGTTCATTTGAGAACATTTACAGGTAGTCCACCATATCTTGCAACAACTACAAAATGTTGGTGCAATGGTCATAGCAAAGAAGTTCATGCTTGCTACACCAGACACAACTGTTGTTGGACACAAATGCACCACTGACAGTCACATCCCTCACGAGGACAAAGTACAAAAGATCTATGACCAGCCTTTTTGCCAAACACTCACTCATATGTGTAGTTTCTTGGGTATTTGCAGTGTACTCTACATTTTCATTCATGATTTCACTTCTATTGCCCATCCCCTGGTTGATTTAACCAGGAAGGGTATTCCCTTCAAATGGGGAGAATCCCAATAACTCATAATGCAGCGTCTCAAGGATGCTATTTGTCTTTTGCCTGCTTTACATCATCCAGACTATGAGTCTGGACTCAAAATCTTTCTTGCAGTCAATACTTCTCTCATTGCTGTCGGTTACACCCTATCTCAGGAAGGTACTGATGGTAAACAGTATCCAAATCACTTTGGTTCTATCAGCCTTACAGAAGTTAAAAGCTGCTATTCACAAGCAAAATTGGAACTTTACAGACTATTTCGTGCTTTATGTGCAGTCCAAATTTTTATCTTCAGTGTCACTAACTTCACAGTCAAAATGGATGCCAAATACATGAAGGGTATGATTAATAACCCAGACCTTCAACTGAATGCGACCATCAACTGGTGGATCACTGGTATCCTTCTTTTCAATTTTTGTCTTGTTCATATTCCTGCTACTTGTCATACTGGCATTGATGGACTATCCCGTCATCCTCAGTCTGATAACAATCCATCTCTTGCCAATGATTTCAAGGACTGATTGGACAATGTGTATCCTTCTCTATCTCTCTCTTAAACAATTGCATTTCTCTGCTATATTTGACTACTTACATTTCTAGGCTCACTCCACCCACTACTCATCACACTTCAGTCCTGCTTAATGTGGACTCAGACTTGGTTCATGATGAACCAGCCCTTCCTTGGTCTCCAAAAGCACTCGCAAAAGAGGATCACATCACTCATATTTGTAAATTTCTACACACGTGCACCTGTCCCCCTGATCTCTCCAACACTGACTACACTTCATTCATCAAGTCTGCTATGCGCTTCTTCCTTCTCAACAACTCACTTTACTATCGTGAGCCTCATGGTCATCATCAGCTAGTGGTACCTATGGAACACCATTATGGGCTGATCACAGAGGCACACAATAGCCTTGGACACAAAGGTGTCTTCTCAGTCCAGACTTGGTTACTCCAATAGTTTTGGTGACCAATGTTGGTTGATGATGTCAAGTGGTACATCTGATCCTGCCATAAATGCCAGATCCGAAAAACATAGAAGTTCCATAGACTCCCTACTGTCCCAATGGTTGGTGGACTGTTTCACAAGATCTATATTGACACAATGGTTATGCCACATTCCGGTGGTTACCACTTCATCATACATGCCCAGTGCACACTTACTGCATATCCAGAGTGACATATGTTATGGTCTGAAAATGCAACCATACTCGCTTCATTCATTTTCAAAGACATACTCTGTCATTGGGGTACTGTATCCAAGATTGTTACTGACAACAGTTTCGCTTTCCTCCAAGCTCTAGACATCCTCACTTCATAATACCACATTCACTATATCTGGATCTCCCCTTACAACTCTCAGGCAAATAGCATGGTTGAACAGTGTCACTTCAATATCCAGGAGGCCATCATTAAAACTACCCTGGGAGGGGAGATTCACTGGCCAGCGACAGCTCACTCCATTTTCTGGGCAGAGTACATCACTATCCTTAAGTTGACTGGTCTCTTACCATACTTCATGATACATGGTGTTGAACTGCTCTTTCCTTTTAACTTTGCAGAAGCTACGTTTCTCATCTCCGTACTAGAATCTGATCCGGTTTCTAGATCCGCTTTAATCGCTTGGTGAGCTTCTCAGCTCCAAAAGTGACAAGAAGATATCAATAGTATGCACCAGCACATACTACAGTCATGTTTTGCATTGATCAAACAGTTTGAGGCACATTTCAAAAATAGGATTCAAACTACCAAGTACAGTCCTGGCAATCTTGTTTTGGTCCAAAATACTTGGATTGAAAAAGAGTTAAACCAAAAGATGAAACCAAGGTACTTAGATTGAATGGTAGCTCTTCACCGAACTATTGGAGGATCATACCTACTGGCAGAGTTAGACGGCACCATCTCTAAGTTGCGATATGTAACCTTTCACCTGCTGCCCCTACTTTTCAAGGACAAGAATCGCAATTCCAGTTACTGATTTGACTGGACTGACCAATAAAAAAATTGATGGATTTGAAGCCGAAGATGACATTGAACACAACGACAATGAGGTAGAGGATGCAGTCTTCAAAGACTAAGTCTCCCTCAACCTCTAAAAATATCATTTCTTTGTATCAGTTTTACCCCGTGCTTAGACCAGTGACCTCAATTTTATTCTAGTTTTCATCTAGTGTCTCTGATATCACATAAAAATGTCACTAAACTGAAAAACAAACAGACTCTCTACTATACAATCTCTTGATCCAATTACCAAGAAAATAGTCCTAACAAATGCATCACAAAAAGTTTCTCTTATGTACCATTTCATTTGATTGCGCCATAACTCTGAAAGTGTACATTGTGTTTCATCTTCATTCTCAGTCCGGTTCTTGTTCCATTATGGACTCATCAATTCTATCTGCAATCTGGTAAGATATAGATTCCAAAAGATGATCGATGAAGACAAGCTGAGTGGTAGCTCGCACTCTGGTGTTATACCTTTGGTTTCAATTTGATAAAAGTCTATTACACTTGTTCTTATACTTCTTCTCTTTTGCTTAGGGATCACATTGGACATGGACATAGACATAGACAATGTGATCGGATTACCTATACAGGTTTTATAGGACTATTCTACTGCTATCTACTACTGCAGCATCCTCTTAAGGGCTGCTAGCTCTACCAGCTGCTCTACAACCTTGGCACCCATATCTGCCATCTCTGCCTCCATCGCCTTCATCTGCACTTGCAATGATAGGAGTGTCGCCTTCAGGTGGGTGGCCACCCAGATGGCATTCTCCTTGGGCGTTGCACACTCTGGCTTCCTCGCTGTTGGTCTAGCCTTCGGCACCTCCTTTGGCTTCTCCATCTCAGCCTCTTTGTCACTATTGACGATCTCGATTTGCTCACGCACAGGCAATGTGGCATGTTGACATGGTCAGACTATCCAATCTAGTTAGCTCAGTCCAAGTGTGAAGATAGCCATGACATACCTGGGGCCTTGCCCTTGCCCTTGCTCCCTTCTGGAGCATCTCCCTCCTGCCTCTTCAGCCTTCCATGGCCCAATGACTTGTTGTACTTCAATTTGACATGCTTGCATCAGAAGCATGTCTGATGCAAGGCTTGTGTGTCTTGTGACATCCGTTGCACCTTTCATCATGGTTGACAATCATTTCTTCAGCAGTGACCCTCTTCATGGGCTACACATGCACTTTGCTTTTGTCTTCCTCTTCATTGCTATCTTCCACCATCATTCTTGCATGCTGTTATCCATTAGCTGGACTATCAGACTGAAATGCCAGCCTACTCACCTTACTGTGACAGCACATCCACATGCCCTCACTGACCTTCTCGATCCGACCACTCACCTCTGTGCTCTCAACTGACACAAATGCTACTGCAGCTGGTCCTTGTCCTATTGCCCCAGTCTCTTCATCTGCTGACACTGCTTGCACTTGACCCACAATTGTGTGCTCTTCTTCCTCTTCAGCTTGGCAGTGTTGCACCTCTTTCTCCACCTCTTGTCTACATCCTGCCTCTCCTTCCTTCTCTTGGTGGCATCATTCCTTGGTGACTTCGGCTTTGTTACATCATGCCTTCGCCTCTGCACGCCATTGCTCTGCAACCAGTCCCATGTCTCACATGCACTGGATGGCCCAGCTGTCAACCAGGGCCTCCATGCTATGCTTGCATGCCATTCACAGGCAAGTGTGCACTTGAGTCTATAGGACCAGTCACCTCACACACAGTGCGATAAGTTTCGTTACTTACCAGAGCACTATCTCACTCCACCACCCACATCTCCTGCTCTTCATGTAGGGTTTCCTTGTTGTCTGGCATGGTTTGTGTGACATCAACCTCACGGGTGTTTGTGCTCTTGAGAGCTTGAGCAGCTTGGGCCTTCGGACTCATGGTGTCTGCAGGTTGGGAAAGCATGAGAATGTCGTCGATGGAAGACATGGTGGTAGTGAAAGATGAATGGTGTAGATGGTGATTGTAAGAGGAAGATGGACTTGGCCAGTTTTCGTGATTTATGGTGTCCCATGATTCAAACTCAGTGCATCACATGACTGACTGGGGACAGTCAGTATCCAAGTCCCCCTTAGATGTAGGAGTTCATCACTCTCTACATTTACAGACTGGTTTCTCATGTCAGTTCAGGTTCTTGTATAGGTCCTTTCATTGTGTTCAAGAAGTCTATCATGTCTCATGTTGGTCTGATGTTGGTCCATTTCTATCTGTGTGTATTTTGTCAGTCCAAGTCTGATTGACAGTTTGCTTTTCAGTCTTGTTCATAGTCCAAATCTGGATACGATCTTTTATTTTCTTATTTTTGTCATCATCTGTCACTTCTAATAAGTCATAAGTTACCTTCTGTCTCAGTTACATCAGTCACAGATGGGACAGAGTTTCATTTAGACTTGGAATATTCATTGACAGTTTCATATGGCTCTTTGACTTGATCTTGTGTCATCCTTTGATAGGACCATATGTTTATACATAAGTCCTGGGTAAATGCCTGGACTATAAAGACTTGTATTATGCATTTGAATATCATCACTTATTGGGTTTCACTTTATTTTCAGTTTTTGTTCGAGTCCCTCTCTATTTGTATTCTCATCACCATTTTGTCCATTCATCTCTTTGCTGTTTGCCATTCATTCCATCGCCATTCACCTTGGTGATCAGCACCCACACACTGTCTATCTTTCCTACAATGCAAGTAGAATAGAAATGGATAAGAGAAGGAAGACTGGTTGCTGGGATAGAAGTAAAGTTAGAATCACATGAGTTGTTGAAAAGCCATGACAATGGATTCACAGCTGCATAGGGGCTGACTTGTTCTCATCAACAATTTATTGATCTGGTCATCAGAAGAGAGAAATGTTGTCAATGTATTTTATATTGTGACTTTGTATTTCATCATCTGGTATATGTGGACTAAAGCATTGGATTTTGAAATGCTTATGTCTAGAATGGGTTGTGGAACTATTCTGGACAACATGGATTTTATTGGATTGCCTGATGGTGTTTGTTGAATGTTACATGACAATAGACTTCTTGCCTCATGGAAGGAAAGTAGTAAGTTTCCTCTTCTGGTATAATAGAAGTTTATGGTGTCAATATTCAAAATCCATGAATTCATGGACTTGGGTAGTATATACCACATGGCTAGGAGACCAGTCAAGTCCATAATGGTCTGGTTTAAATCTAGATTGGATTTAAAGTGCTATTTGCTAGGAATGGAAGGTCTTTCAGCAATTCCATCTAAGGATTGTAAATTCTTGTTGAGCATATGTATAGGCAGGAAGGCATGTTGGACATTGCATCTAGAAGAGATGCCTTTGTCTTCTTAGTCCATAGGATCCAGTTTATGGTACTAGCTAGGATTAAACTATCTCAATGTATGACAGGTGTGGTCATATGTGATTATTGACCTAAGGGAAGCTTTTTACATGATTAGTGCAGCTCTAGTCCATCTGTTATATCAAGGGGTGAGAATGAGTGTGACTTGTCTGGACAGTTATATCATTAGTCCAGTTCACTGATTCAAACATCTTCTGCTGCCAGATTGTGTATGTACTGCTTGGCAGGTTGAGTGTTAGGGGATAAATGCACCTTGCAGAAGTGTGAAGGTATATAGATTCTGGTATGATCTTGTTGCACAGTGGTCTTTAATCCAGATGTGGATAAGTCAAGTGAATGTGTGGGATGTACTTCACAGTTTGCCTTGCTTGGGGTAGTCATGGCATGTGTATCACAGTTCATGAGATTGGCTTCATGGGCAGTTAGGAAACAAAAGAAAGCAATTTTTTTCATGCTCCTCCCTTTTGAACTATGCCTCTTGCATTGAACTAAGAGTTTGTCAAGGATTTAGATCCAGAGATATGGGCATGGCTCCAGGAATTGATGAAATTTGCCAGAATATAATATCTCATGTTAGGACTGGTTTTGAAATGCTGTATTTTAGGTATTCTCCAATGACATTGGCCAGTGTCACAGAGTAGTGAAAGTATAGAGTGGCAGAAAGGACTTCACCAGATTAGGATTTGATAAGGATAGATTGTCTTGTCCTTTGGTTTCTTGGGAGCTTTGCAGAAAAGGCACATCTGCAGTGATGGTACTGGTGCCCAGTGACAGGGTTTCCATTGTTAGAGTTTCTTGGATAGTCTAGTTTATCCTTCATGAGAGTATCTGGGTCAAAATAATATTGTACCTATCCAGAGGGTTGAAGTGATGGAGTATCTGGCATTAAATACCATGTAGATTCATGACAAGGGTTGTGTTACTTGTCAGATTTATTTCTGATAGAGAATGGTCATTCTATTGAAAGGTAGCTGTATGACAAGAAAAGATTCACTCATTAAACTAAGGGTTTCATGATAAGGAATGGTCCTTCTCATTAGATTAAAGGGGTATGCATGTTTAGACATGGGATTTATGATGCCATTGGAATTCTAGTGCAATGTTGAGGGATGTCTGCATCTCAGATTTGATATATGTGGATGGGATATCTGTCTAGGTTAATGAAGCAAAACATGATTTTCTTGACAGGGTTTCCTGCGTTTTTACAGGATCACATACACCATTGCCTTGCGATCATCAAACTGGACATCCATCCTGACGATCCATATCCAATGAATGACATCATAAGCACTGCCAAATTCTTGTTGACCAGATCAGCACTTCAATCTAGTTTGTCTACGTCAGACATGATGCCCCATTTCCAGCAATCCTATGATCCTTCTTCATGTTTCCATCCCAATCCTCATCAGCATTCACATCCATCTGGTCCATCACAAACATACAATCTGAGTCCAGCCATTAAAACCAAGACCAATGTTATGGCTAGATCGATGGACCCTGCCTGTAGATTCTATGCTGGTCATGGGCATTTCGCAAAGAATTGTCCTATCTGCATAGAGTATCTCAATGCAGGGAAAATTACTAGGGGAAAGGATAATCGTGTCTATATGCCAGACAGATCTGACATATCTCACATGCCAGGAGGTAGATGTCTTAAGGACGGTATTGACTATGCCCATTTCTCCGGACAGTTGAATGCAGCTACTGCATCTATGTCTGCATCTTCTACAAGATTCACTAGAGACATACCTCCTCATATCACTGCTGGTATCCTATCTACCATGTACCCTTACCCCAGCAATCCTTGACATTGACTCCTCTGCTTTTTACACATCTGAACCAAGTCCAGATTTGGACTCCATTCCTCTTGCTGTTGATGAAGAATTCCAACCCTACCTTGTTCAGGCATGGACTACTTTTCAGGTGAACAAAGCATCCAAAGAGAAAGGAAGATGAGTTTGCTTTGATGGTGTTCAGGTACCACCACATAAGAAACCAAATTATCGCATAGCTGCTGTGTCTGAAGAACTTTTATCCCCTGAGCTATAGCAGACAATGTGAAGCACTTCACCCTTACCACCCTCATCATCCACGTCCACTCCAATCTCAGTCAGCACTAGCGATTCTTCTTTTCCATTATGTAGTGCTCTTTGAAACCCTAACAGTGCATTCACTACTCAATTTAGTCCTGGTTGCTTCATGTCTGATCCAGACAATGCACCTATAAGCACATCGAGTAACATCTCTCCATGAGCACCTGGCACTAACCAGAACTTCTCTCCATCTACATAGTATAAATATTCCTTCTCTCTCAAAGACGAGGCTACTCCAAAATGAGTCTTGGATTGAGTCCTGGACACTAATGTTCCAGTTCTGGTCAAGGATCTCTTCACAGTCTTACCAGAATTTCAAAAACAATTTTGCGAACTTGCTACTGTGAAACGAATTGCTAACCTACCCTCAACTCATACTGCATAGATTAATGAGTTATCTGGTAACAACTGCATGTTCACATGCAGGACCGGAACACAAATCATGTGCAATGAAGATAGACTCATCATTGTACATCATAGCTTACCTCTTAGAGCTATCGAAGCCAAAAAAAAAAAAGTTGGTGATACAGGTTGGACTATTTGTGGTGTTCTAGACTCTGGTTCTGAGGTTATTGCTATGCCTCGCCAGATCTAGGAACAGCTCAGACTGCCAATCCGATCTGACCAGACAATGAAGATGTTCTTTGCTAATACTAGTGTGGACAGTACCATTGGCGTTCTCGAAAACATCACACTCAATTTCAGTGGAGGTGAAGTCATGCTACAGATCCAAATCTTGGCCCATGCTAACTTTGACCTACTACTGGGTTGACCTTTCCATTGCCTAATGAGTGCTAACATAGAAGATTTTCTGGATGGTTCATAGACAATCACTCTTCGTGACCCTAATATGGACAAGCAGTATACTCTGCCTATGAAACCATGGTCCAAAGGTTGTCCATGTTGTCGTGACCGTTTACAGTGTACTAGCCATCAATCCATTTTGGTGATGGGTTTTTAGATTTTGATGATCTGCTCAATGGCTGAGGAGATATCAGTACCACTTCCATTGCATCTTTTCTGTCCTATATGTGTCTTCCTTCATTTTCTGTCCTATATGTGTCTTCCTTCATTTTCTAAACCTTTGCCACTTTATTCGTTTTTATCCTCAATGCAATCCGTTTTCTGAACCTATGGAACATGTAGTGAAGGACTGTTTAATCTGATCAGACTAGAAGTGGATTGTGATGAAATAGATACAAGTGAAGGAGGATTGACTGGAGAAGGGGAACAAATCCTATGAAAGAGTAGAAGGGAATTCAGTTTGATCAAAGAGAAAAGCAAGCAATGGTGAAGGGAAATGATCTCGAGTGATTGATGATGATTTGTGAGCAGATAGAGGTGATAGCAGCGAAAGTGTTATGATTCTTTATTTCTATTGTTGTCTCTTCCTTTTCTGCACCGCTCAGTCTTCCCCTCGATGGCATGGTCGACCTGTCATCACTTATACCTATGCTCTTCTTGTCCTAGGACCTGCCGTCTGGGATATGACTCTCTTATGACCAATTGTTCACTTACTTACATTTCTCTCTTATTTGATCTAGACCTGCCAAATGTAAGTCTCATCATTCTTCTTCTAATCTTCTCTTCCAACCAATGAGCAACCTGGTCGCTTTTCTTCTCTTTCTTTCCATTGGACTCATCCTCCTCTAAGTAGTTCTCCCATGCTACTTATGTGTTTCCTATATAATCATCACCTTCTATGTGTTTCTATCTAGTTCCACAATTAGTTAGCTCCTAGTATTTATACCATCTTGAGCCATGTAACTCTTTACTTTCGATCTATGCAATTCACGTTGATCTTTGTCCTAAAAGCAAATCTCTTAGTCCTTGACCAAATACCTTGCTTGCTGTCTGATCGACAGCCAGATAACCTTCGATCTTTCAACCTTCATCACTGGAGACTAGTGGTAGTGTGTGACTCTTCATGAGGTCCTTGCACTGGCTCTTCTCAAAGGCTCTTGGACATTGAAAGATGTTTTGTGTAACAAAAGATTGAAAGTGTTCTTTGTCCCTCCTCTCTAGAAGAAGGACCCCTATCTAGCCACCACATTGTATTGAACCCCTAGTCCCATCATCACCAGCGACGACGAAGACACCACCCAGTTAACCCCAGAAACCAGACCCCAGTATATCCCTTGCCATCTCGCTGGGAGAGTCTCGATTCTACCAACCAGTAGCCCCAGACATTGTTTACTCAATGCTCCCCCAAGCACCACTTAGACACCCAGTCCTGTAACCACCAGTACCCCAGGCCCTAGCAACCCTAGACCCACAGTAACTCCAGCTTTCCCACGAGTTGCAATTCTTCCCTCTGGACAGCCTATTCTAGTTCTAGCTCAGACTTCACCACCAAGACTACCCACTCCAGTACAACCACCCAGAACCCCCAGTTCTATCATCATGGCCACTCCAGAGATTAAAGCAGCCCTCCCAGTTGACTTAACAGGTAAAGCCATTGATGCCACTCGATGGATCAAAGGTATGAATGTCTACTTTCTGTTGAATGCCATCATTTACAACACTGAACAAGCCAAAGTCCTCACTGCCCTCGGCCGCATCTTGGTGAGCAACGGGACTACCTCTAACTTTGTATCCAATTGATATACCAAAGCCACCGACCCTACCATCCCTGCCCAAGACAAAACCTTCAAATGCTTTTCTGAAGATTTTACCACCACGTTTTACCCCTTTGATGAACAAGGCACAGCATGAAGAGATCTTTACCAGCTCACCCAGAAAACCCTTCGACATCCCAATGGAGACACAGATGATGGGTTTCAGAGGTACATTACCAAATTCCAGACCCTCGCTGCTAAAGTAGGAATCACCAATGCCATTACTCTCATTGACCAGTTTTCTGTCAGACTAGACTGACATATTGCCACCATGATACTCTCTATGGCAACCATCCCCACCACCCTTGATGATTGGGTTCAGAAAGCAAAGACCTTCCATGCCCAACTTGCTTATATCAATGCTCTATGCGAACAACGTGGAGCACCCTCCCATTTCTCCCAGCCTCACCCCCAACATGACCCAAATGCCATGGACATAGATGAACTCATTGCCCTGCCTAAGCTCACTCCAGCTGAATGGGCTTGATGTATATAGGAGAGAGCTTACTTCAAATGCTGGAAGAAAGGACACAGTGCTCGGGACTATTGCTCCTCCCGGTCTTCTAGAAGCAATACCCCATCCTTGTCACATTCTTGCATCTCAACACCCAACCCTTGTCCAAAATCCCAGAATCTCCAATCCATCGAAGCCCAAGAACCTTTGACCTCGAAAGCTTCACCTCCCACAGAATTAGAAACATTTATCCAATCTCTTTGCCTCAAAGGAGAAAAAAATGAGAATGTCCTTCAAACTCTTCACATCTGTTATGAAGAATAGCCTGCAGAGAAGGAAGAAATCATAGCCAAGGTTGAAACTTTGGATTTTTGAACTGGGAAGTTGTCTCGACATCCTCTTCCCATGACTTAGACCATGTATTGTTAGAAATACTAAATGAGAGAACCATGTACCTCCCAGTCACCCTGACCCATAAGTCTCAAATTGTCGAAAGCATCGCTCTCATTGATAGTGAAGCAATAGAAAACTTTATTGATATCAATCTCCTCACCAAGATATGCTTTCCTCTGAAATAACTCCCTGAACCTCTTGTTGCCAGAAATATAGACAGAACTCTTAACTCTCGAGGAACGATTTGATGGAAAACCCATGTCACCATCACCATTGGATCTCATCAAGAAAGACTATACCTTATGGCCACTAACTTAGGACAGAACCAGATCATTCTAGGGATGCCCTGGTTATAGAAATGGAACCCATCCATTGATTGGTTGAAATAATCAGTTCACATCCTCCCATCACCCAAAACTATTGATGAGACCACCCCCCAATGATATCTACTCTGCTACCTAGGACTTGAAGTAGACAGGAAAATAACTCACCAACTTGCTAAATGGAAACGATGGACCAAGGAATTGATGCCATCTCTTTGTGAGTACCCCCCTCTGACATCCAAAAAAGCGATAAACAAGATCACCATCTCCACTCAACTGGCCCAAGAGACAGGTACCAAAGAATAGCAACTTCCTTCCTGGTGTAAAGACTACAAAGATGTCTTTTCTGAGAAACTACATAGTCAACTACCCTCACATTGTCCTTATGATTATACTATCGAACTCCATCCTTCTTTGACTCCCAAGATTGCTAAGGCATATGCCTTAAACCCAGCAGAACAAGAAGCATGCAAAGCCTTTGTTGAAGAATATTTGAAGACCAGCTATATCATCCCATCGAAATCTCCTCAGGCCTCCCCCTTTTTCTTTGTACCAAAGAAGGATGGGTCCCTTTGCCCATGTCAGGATTATTGATATCTAAATGCCCACACTGTTCGAAATGCATACCCTCTCCTCCTCATTTCGGAACTTGTCAACAACATAAAGAATTCCACTCTCTTCACCAAATTTGATATCTGATGGGGATATAACAACATCTGCATTCGAGAAGAAGACCAATGGAAAGCAGCTTTCATCACTTCTCTTGGTCTTTTTGAATCCACTGTCATGTTCTTCAGTTTTTGCAATGCTTCCCCCACATTCCAAGCTTTCATGAGCCATATCTTTGCTGACATGATAGTAGAAAAATGGCTCAAGATCTATATGGACGATCTTGGTATCTATACTAAGGACGACCTTAAGCTCCATCATGTGAGGACACATTGAGTCCTTCAACATCTCCGAGAACATAGCCTCTCTATAAAACTGTCAAAATGTCTCTTCGATGTTCCAAAATGGAGTTTCTGGGCATGATTATCGGCAATGGACAAGTAAAAATGGACACCATCAAATTGAAAGCTGTCCAAGACTGGAAACCCCCTACAACAGTAAAAGAAGTATGGTCATTTATTGGATTTGCAAACTTCTACCACAAATTCATCCCCAACTTCTCTCGTGTAGTTGCTCCTTTAAATCTCCTCACCCAGAAGAACGAACCTTGGAAATGGACTTCGCTACAACAGACTGCTTTCGATAAACTAAAATCAATATTCTTGTCTGCCCCTGTGCTACACATTCCCAACACCTTGAAACCCTTCACTCTTATGACTGATGCATCACTCATAGCGGCAGAGGCAGTCCTCATGCAAACTGATACCAATGGGGATTTCCATCCCTGTGCCTACTTTTCGAAAACCTTCACTCCCGCTGAGTACAATTATGATATCTATGACCAAGAACTCCTCGCAGTCATTCTTGCTTTACAAGAATGGCACCAATACCTCCAGAGCACTTCTCACGACATTACCATCATCACTGACCACAAGAACTTGTTGTTTATCCAAGACCCTCATAAACTCTCACGGCGGCAAGCCCATTGGGCCCTCTTTCTACAGGACTTCTCCCTCATGTGGCAAGTCATCCCAGGTTCTAAGATGACCCCAGCAGACGCCCTATCCTATAAAGACCTCGTCGATACTTCCTCTAACAACATTCAGACATCTATATGTCCCGAACCTGTCATTCTTAATGCCCTTGACCTCACTCTCACCCAACACATCCAAACCTCTTTCACCTTGGACCCATTTGTTCTTCATGCTATTCACTCCCTGGTAGATGGTTCACCCCTTCTTTCTCACTCCACTGTCCATGACTGGGCCTATAATAATGGTCACCTATACTTTAAAAACCATCTTTACATACCCTCTGAGGCCCGCCATGCCCTGGTATCATCTATCCATGAACTACCCACCACTGGCCATGCTGGTCGTTTTTGTACCAAAGCTCTCTTAGAACGCGACTTCTGGTGGCTGGGTCTCTCCACTTTTGTCAACTCCTTCATTTCTGGTTGTGCTACATGTCAGCAAAATAAAGTCAACACCCATCCAACGGTACTCCTGCTTCACCCCATTAAATCGTCCACTACCCTGCCATTCTGCCAGATCTCTGTTGATCTCATCACAGATCTTCCCCCATCTCAGGGTTTTGATTCGATCATGGTCATGGTTGACCATGGCCTTATAAAGGGGGTAATTCTCTGTCCTTGTCACAAAACTATTGATGCAGCGGGAGTCGCTAAGCTCTTTCTTCACAATGTGTTCAAAAGATTTGGCTTACATGACTCCATCATCTCTGACAGAGGCCCTCAATTTGCATCTGCATTTGCCAGAGAGCTCACCAGATTACTACAATATGACATGAAACTCTCCACTGCATACCATCCTCAAACAGATGGACAAACTGAACATTCAAACCAGGAATTAGAGACATATCTCTGTATCTTCTATGCCCATGACCCCCACAAATGGGCTGACTTCCTGACCACTGCTGAATTCCATCATAATTCAGTCATCCACAGTTCCACCAAAGCCTCACCCTTCTCTCTTATGATGGGCTATGAACCCTGACCCTACCCTTCTTTAGACAAGACATTTATCCCAGCTTTAGAACAATGTCTTTCCCACCTAGATGAAGCCCAAAAAGAAGCCCTGGCAGCACATGACTCAGCACGCTTAGCAATGCAGCAACACGTCACCCAACAATTCGTCCCCTGGAAAGTTGGTAACAAGGTTTGGCTGGAAGCCACTCATCTCCGCCTTCCCTACCCTTCTAGGAAACTTGCTCCCAGGCGACAAGGACCTTTTGAGATCACTCAGGTCCTATCACCCCTCACCTACTGCCTCCATCTCCTAGCAACATGAAAGATTCATGATATGTTTCATGCTTCTCTCTTATCGACCTATCAAGAGACAGCTATACATGGTCCTAACTTCTCCCAACCACCGCCTGATGTGATTGTGGCCAAGGAAGAATATAAAGTTGATCAGATCATTGGTCACAGAGGGACTGGTAACTGTCATCGATATCTAACTGCATGGAAAGGATATCCATCATTGGAGAATATCTGGGAACCCGAATCCAATCTGAAACACACTCAATCCATCCTTTGCTCCTACAAAAGATCCCAAGCCCTTTAAAATAACCCAGACATGCCTCAAACACCTCTAGCTCTTGCCTCTCACCATCAAAGATCTCCCTCCAAAATTGCCTACCAGTTTAAAATTTTCATCACTGTCAGCATCACCATAGTCATTCTCATTGTTCTCTTCACCACTATTGAAATAGTCATTGGCCTCCGAAAGTCTACCTAAGCATGTTCCCCCTCAAGCCAACACCCCAAGAAGTTGGTCTCTTCATGAGTATCACCTCGGAGCTGTCCCAAGTCCCAAAGAAAATGCCCCGCACTCCCTAGCTAAGCCAATGTCCTCCTCCTCTTCATCCCATTCCTCCTTCACTCTCAACAAATTTCTTGAAACTACCCCCATTTACCCGAGACTTCTTCCCCAATCACATGCCCTCTTAATATATGCTTCTGTTTTTGAAAACCCCACTTGTTTCACTGAATTATCCACCTTACCTAGCTATGCAGAGGACACTTTGGTTCAACATATTATTAACCTATTTCGTGACCTTGCTCGTATTCAACGTTTTCAGACAACAATTTCTCCATCTGACATACCCCCAATGTTTAGCCTTCCCAGGCACCTCTCCATTGCTTCTGCCCTCCAACAAACCCTGCTCATCCTTCACAAGTATGGACTACACATCTACATGTCCCATATCAACCCTTCCATCATCAGCCCTACCTTCCACCTGATCTTCCTCGCCATAACCATTGAAGAAAGATGGGAATATTGTTTCAAAGTAGGGCAGCTTGATCCCTGGATTCGTCCTGTACCTATCCCAGCCCCCATTATCACTCAATCATCATCCTCTGAAGTCAGCCCCCCTCCATTCCCCCCAGCCATCGAGGAAATCCTTCTCATATCACACAAAGGAAAAGTTGACAAAGATGCTTACAACTTACCCCCTCATGCTCCATACCAGTTCTGTTGCATCGCAGCCATGTGACTTCCTCCACCCTGTGTTTTCATTGCAATAGAACTAGTTATTTTCAGGAGGATTGTGTGCACTATCAGTGTTCCAGCTGTGGCCTTTATGCCCCTGGACATCCCTGAATCGCTTGTCTTTCCATGCAATGCTCTCATTGCAACCAATGGGGATATAGCGCCAGGTACTGTCCTGAACAAATCTGTGCAGTTTGTCATCAAGCCAGGCACATCGCAGACAATTGTCCATTTGAAATTTTATCCCCCAACCAGGCCTCATTTGCTTTTACCGGAAGTGTTGCCCATGATGGACATGGTGCTTGAGTCTAGGTCTCAAGTCTATGAAAGGGGTAATGTTATGATTCTTTATTTCTATTGTTGTCTCTTTCTTTTCTGCACTGCTCAGTCTTCCCCTCGATGGCATGGTCAACCTGTTATCACTTATACCTATGCTCTTCTTGTTCTAGGACCCACTGCCTGGGATATAACTCTCTTATGACCAATTGTCCGCTTACTTACGTTTCTCTCTTGTTTGATCTAGACCTGCCAAATGTATGTAAGTCTTGTTGTTCTTCTTCTGGTCTTCTCTTCCAACTGACGAGCAACCCGGTCGCTCTTCTTCTCTTTCTTTCCATTGGACTCATCCTCCTCTAAGTAGTTTTCCTGTGCTACTTATGTGTTTCCTATACAGTCATCATCTTCTATGTGTTTCTATCCAGTTCCACAATTAGTTAGCTCCTAGTATTTATACCATCTTGAGCCATGTAACTCTTTACTTTCGATCTACACAATTCATGTTAATCTTTGTCCTAAAAGCAAATCTCTTAGTCCTTGACCAAATACCTTGTTTGCTATCTGATCGACAGCCAGATAACCTTCGATCTTTCAACCTTCGTCACTAGAGACTAGTGGTAGTGTGTGACTCTTTGTGAGGTCCTTGCACTAGCTCTCCTCAAAGGCTCTTGGACATTGAAAGACATTCTGTGTAACAGAAAGCTGAGGTGATACTGGAGATCAATGACATGATGACAGATGGTTGTCAGGTGGAGTAGAGGTTGTAAAACCACTGGGAAAGAAGAGTGAGTCAATGACAGGTGACATTGACAGACTGATGAAGTTGTGACGTGCATGGTCCAGAGTGTCTAGGACAAAAAAATTGAACTCAGTAGAGATATTGAGATGACAAAATTTGGAGAGTAGTTCCTTGAGTTCCAAGTGCTAAGATGTGGGTCGAAGTGACCTTCTAAGTGACCTTGTGGAATCCCTCGTGGTTGGCTCCAGTTGTAGGAAAGATAGACAGTATGTGGGTGCTAATCACCAAGGTGAATGGTAAAGTCAAGCTAAAATAAAGGGAGCGAGTATAGGCTCGTCCCAGGGATTTCAAAGGTGACCAAGTAGAAGAGGTAGCTAAAACTGTAGTCCTCACTTGAAATAGACCAGTCCAATGTAGTCTGGACTGTGAGCAAAATGGTCTGAAATATTGGACTACAAAGGACGAACAAACAGCAATGGAATGAATGGCAAATAGCAAAGAGATGAATGGACAAAATGGTGGCAAGGATATGAACAGAGAGGGACTCGAATGAAAACTGAAAATGAAGTGAAACCTGATAAGTGATG
>JBBPKV010000104.1:0-30580 GCA_038089455.1 Tylopilus cf. leucomycelinus
TCGAAGACAGCATGGAGCCCTCTCCCATTTTTCTCAATCTTGTCCCCATCATGACCCTAATGCCATGGACATAGATGAGCTCATTGCATTACCCAAACTTACTCCAGCTAAACGAGCTCAATGCATGCGAGAGGGAGCTTGCTTTAAATGTCAAAAGAAAGGGTACAGTACTCACAATTGTCGCTCCTCCTGGTCCTCCAGGAGTAATACCCCATCCTCTTCACATCCTTGTACCCCAGCCACCAATACTTGTCCTCCCAGACCTCAGAACCTTTGCTTCGTCAAAGCACAAGAACCCTTGTCCTTCACTTTGCACCAGAATCTCCCTATTACCACAGAATTAGAAACATTCATCTAGTCTCTTTGCCTCAAGGGAGAAAAGGAAGAGAATGTCCTCCAAACCCTTCACATCTGTTATGAAGAATCTACCCTAGACACTGAAGAAACTGTAGCCAATGTAGAAACCTCAGATTTTTGAACTAGGAAGTTGTTTTGACATCTTCTTCCCATGACTTAGACCATGTACTGTTAGGAATACCAAATGAGAGAACCATGTGTCTCCTAGTTACCCTAACCCATAAGTCACAAACTGTCAAAAGCATTGCTCTTGTTGACAGTGGAGCAACCAGAAATTTCATTGATCCTGATCTTCTCACCAAGATATGATTCCCCCTAAAATGATTACCTGAATCTCTTGTTACCAGGAATGTGGATGGAACCCACAACTCCAGAGGAATGATTCACTAGAAAGCTTATGTTACCATCACCATTGGGTCCCACCAAGAATGACTATATCTCATGATCACCAACCTAGGATGGAAACAGATCATCCTAGGAATGCCCTGGTTGCAGAAATGGAACCCATTGATCAACTGGTTAAAACAATCAGTGGCCCTTACCTCGATACCCAGAACCATTGACAAAACCATTCCCCAAAGATATCTGCTCTGCTATCTGGGGCTTGAAGCAGACAGAAAGATAACCCATCAACTTGCTAAACACAAATGATGGACTAAGGAATTGATGGCATCTCTTCATGAGTATTTCTCTCAGATATCCAAAGAAGTGATCAACAAGATCACTATCTTCACCCAATTGGCTCAGGAAGCAGGCACTAAAGAGCAACAAATCCCTTCATGGTGCAAGGATTATGAAGATGTCTTCTCAGAAAAGTTACACAACCAATTATCTCCCCGCTGCTCTTATGATTACACTATTGAACTTTGTCCCTCTTTTACCTCTAAGATTGCCAAGGCCTATGCCTTAAACCCAGCTGAATAGGAAGCATGCAAAACTTTTGTTGAAGAACATTTGAAAACCAGTCATATCATTCCCTTAAAATTCCCTCAGGCCTTCTCTTTCTTCTTCATACCTAAGAAAGATGGATCTCTTCATCCATGTCAAGACTATCAATATTTGAATGCCTACATAATTCAGAATGCCTACCCTCTCCCCCTCATTTCTGAACTTGTCAATGACATGAAGGATTCAACTCTCTTCACTAAATTTGATATCTGATGGGGATATAATAACATCCACATTCAAGAAAAAGACCAATGGAAAGCAGTTTTCATCACCCCCCTTGGTCTTTTCAAACCCACTGTCATGTTCTTTGGTTTTTGCAATACTCCCCCCATATTCCAAGCCTTCATGAACCATATCTTTGCCAACATGATAGTAGAGAAATGGCTCAAGATTTATATGGATGATCTTAGTATCCATACTAAGGACAATATTACACTCCATCATGAATGAACATGTTGAGTCCTTCAATACCTTAGAAAGCATGGCCTCTCCATAAAACTGTCCAAATATCTTTTTGACATCCCCAAAATGGAGTTTTTAGATATGATCATCAGTAATGGACAGGTCAAAATGGATACCATCAAACTAAAAGCCATCCAAGATTGGAAACCCCTCTCTACAGTAAAGGAAGTATGCTCATTTATTGGCTTTGCAAACTTCTATCACAAATTCATCCCCAACTTCTCTCGTATCATTGCTCCCTTGAACCTTCTCACTTGGAAAAATGAAACCTGGAATTGGACGTTGTAGGAGCTCGTCGCTCTCTATGTTTACAGACTGGTTTCTTGTGTCAGTTCAGGTTCTCATACAGGTATTGTCCCTCGTGTTCAAGATGTCCATCGTGTCTTGTGTTGGTTCGATATCAGTCCATTTCTATCCGTGCATATTTTGTCAGTCTGAGTCCGATTGACAGTCTGCTTTTCAGTCCTGTTCATAGTCCAAGTCTAGACATGATCTTTTATTTTCTTATTCTTGTTGTCATCTGTCACTTCCAATAAGTCATAAGTTACCTTCTGTCTCAGTTACATCAGTCACAGATGGGACAGCATTTCATTTAGACTTGGAATATTCTTTGACAGGTACATATGGCTTGTTGACTTGACCTTGTGTCATCCTTTGACAGGACCACATGTTTATACACAGTCCTGGGAAAATGCCTGGACTATAAAGACTTGTATTATGCATTTGAATAGAATCGCTTATCAGGTTTCACTTCATTTTCAGTTTTCATTTGAGTCCCTCTCTGTTCATATCCTCACTGCTGTTTTGCCCATTTGTCTCTTCACTGTTTGTCATTCGATCTATTGCCGTGAAACGACTTACTCCAATTAAGGGCAGCCACTACTAAGCAAGTGGAGCGGATGCTGTGTCTTGTAGTAAGGGGCCTTGCTGATCTTAGTCGGACAAGCGGGAGCTTGGGCGATGGACGAAGCGACAAGACGCAGACTTCAAGAAGAGAGCAAGACTGAGGTCCTGCCTCGCTTGGAGTCGTGTTCTTATATACTATCCTACTGTATGTACATGTTTGGCATGATGGGAAACCCTATATAGTAAGGATGGCATAAAGAATTGCATGCTATGTAATAAATAATAGTCCGTGGTAAAGCATATACATAAAAGGTTAACCCAGGGTTGAGGGTAACCGCATATGGGCATATTGCTGTGCATGGGCATAGGGTTGCTGATGGATCAGGGCCTAGGGTATAACTATAAGCGGTAGGCCATGAGGCGAGAAGTGATGTGAATATGAAATAGCATAATGGGTAGACTCTGGCGAGGAGCTGCGGCATAGCCTTGAGGCTGTGACGGGCTGTGGGCCATGAGGTTGCCGTGTGGTGGTGCATGAGTCATGATGAGGGCATTATGCGATTGGTTGGCGAGTGCTCCGGGTTGATACGAAGGGATTCCTAGATGATCCGAGGAGTTCCGTATTGATCCTAGAGGCACGAGGTAATCATGAGGCGTGGCATGAGGCATCATAGCCGGGGCTAGGCTGAGGCTATGTTCATGATGTCATGGCTTACGTGAGTGGGGCTAGACCCTGCTTAGTCATCGTGGCGGTGTTATGCTGAGTGGTCACGTAGAGGGCAAACGAGTGACTGTGGAGGTGTCGGATAAGGATGGAAAAATATGGCAAAATAGGGACAAATAAGGCCAAATGTTGTGGGGCCAAATGGTGTCCAAATGGAGCCAAATAAGGGTTAAAGGGATGGAAAAATGAGGATCGTAACACACCGTTTGTTCATCCTTCATAGTTCGATATTCCAGACCATTCGTTAACAGTCCGGACTATGCCGGACCAGTCTATTTCAAGCAAGGACTATTGTCTTAGCTACCCCTTCTATCTTGGTCGCCTTTGGAATCCCTGGGATGAGCTTATACTTGCTCCCTTTATTTTAGCTCAACTTCACCATTTACCTTGGTGGTCAGCACCCACAAATCTATCATCTTTCTTACAACTGGAGCCCACCACAAGGGATTCCACAAGGCCACTCAGAAGGTCACTTTGACCCACACCTCAGCACTTGGAACTCGAGGAACTACTCTCCAAGTTTTGTCATCTCAATATCTTTACTGAGTCCGATTTTTTTGTCCTGGTCACTCTGGACTGCTGTAAGAAAGGTGATGAGCATGTGGGTGCTGACCACCAAGGTGAATGATGAAGTCAAGCTAAATGAAGGGAGCGAGTATAAGCTCGTCCCAGAGATTCCAAAGGCAACCAAGATAGAAGAGGTAGCTAAGACAATAGTCCTTGCTTGGAATAGACTGGTCTGGCATAGTTCGGACTGTTAATGAATGGTCTGAAATATTGGATTACGAAGGATGAACAAATGGTGATAGATCGAATGGCAAACGGTGAAGAGACGAATGGGTGAAACAGCAGCGAGGATACAAACAGAGAGGGACTCGAACGAAAACTGAAAAATGAAGTGAAACCCAATAAGTGATTTATTCAAATGCATGATACAAGTCTTTATAGTCCAGGCATTTTCCCAGGACTATGTAGAAACATGTGGTCCTGTCAAAGGATACCACAAGGTCAAGTCAAAGGACCATATGAAACTGTCAATGAATATTTGTAGTCCAAATGAAATACTGTCCAATCTGTGACTGATGTGACTGTGACAGAAAGGTGACTTATGACTTGTTTGAAGTGACAGATGTTGGAGAAAATAAGAAAATAAAAGATCGTGTCCGAACTCGGACTACGAACAGGACTGAAAAGCGGACTGTCAATCGGACTCAGACTGATGAACTATGCATGGATAGAAATGGACTGACATCAGACAGACATGAGACACGATGGACATCTTGAACACGAGGGACGGTACCTGTACGAGAACCTGAACTGATGTGAGAAACTGGTCTGTAAACGTAGAGAGCAACGAGCTCCTACATCTGAGAGAGACTTGGATACTGACTGTCCCCAGTCAGTCATGTGATGCACTGAGTTTGAACTGCAGGACACTATGAAAATGTGAAAGTGGCCAAGTCCATTTTCTTCTGACAATCACCATCTACACCATCCACATACCACTATCGCCATGTCTGCTATTGACGACATCCTTGCGCTCTCCCAACCTGTGGACACAACCAGTCCGAAAGCCCTGGCTGCTCAAGCTCTGAAAAACACAAATGCCTGCATTGTCGATGTCGCCCAGACCGTACTGGACGACAAGGAGACCCTGTGTGAAGAGCAGGAGATGTGGGTGGTGGAGTGGGATGTGGTGCTGGTGAGTAGTTTATCCCTCTCACTGTACATGAGCTAACTGTCCCTGTAGACACGAGTGCATGTGTGCCTGTGAACAGCATGTGAGCACGATGCGGAGGCCCTGGTTGATAGCCAGGCTGTCCAGTGCATGTGAGACATAGAGCCGGTTGCCGAGCGATAGTACATGGAGGCAAAGGCACGATGCAAGGAAGCCAAAGCAGTGGAGGCCCGATGCCAACAAGAGGAGGAAGAGGAGGCGCAACACCGCCAAGCCAAAGAAGAAGAAGAACATGTGATCGCCGGACAGATGCAAGCAGCATCAGCAGATGATGAGACCGGGGTAACGGGACAAGGACCTGCTGCGGTAGCATCTGTGTCAGCTGAGAGTGCAGAGGTAGGCGGTTGGATCAAGGAGGTTGGTGAGGGCATGTGGATGCGGTGCCCTAGTAAGGTGAGTAAACTGGCATTTCAGTCTGATAGTCCGCTAATGAATTTCAGCGTGTGAGAATGATGGTGAAGGACAGTGGTGAAGACGAAGACAAAAGCGAATTGCATGCATGGCCCACAAAGAGGGTTGCTGCTGAAGAAACCATTGTTGACCACAATGAGAGGTGCAATGGGTGTCACAAGGTATGTGAGCCTTGCATCAGACCTGTTGATCAGACGTGTTTCTGATGCAAGCATGTCAAAGTGTGATGCAATAAGTCATTGGGCCGTGGAAGGCCAGAGAGGCAGGAGGGGGGTGCTCCAGAAGGGAGCAAGGGCAAGGGCAAAGGCAAGACCCTAGGTATGTCATTTATATTTTTCACATTCGGACTAAGCTAACTGGACTGAGCAGTCTGACCGCGTCAACACACCGCGCCACCTGTGCGCGAACAAATTGAGATCATTGACAGTGACGAGGAGGCCGAGACGGAGAAGGAGAAGGAGGTGCCGAAGGCTAGGCTGACGGTGAGGAAGCCAGGGTGCACGACGCCCAAGGAGAACACCATCCAGGTGGCCACCCACCTAGAGACAGCACTCCTGTCGTCACAAGCTCGAATGAAGGCGATGGAGGTGGAGATGGCAGATATGGCCACTGAAGTAGCTGAGCAGCTGGTGGAGTTGGCGAGCCTCAAAAGGCTGATGCAGCAGTAGGTAGCAGTAGCATAGTCCTGTACAACCTGTATCGGCAATCCAATCATGTGTCTGTGTCCATGTCTGAATCCGATGCGATCCCTAAGTGAGGAAAAGAAAGTATAAAAACAAGTGTAAAGGCTTTTATCACACTGAAAACAAAGGTATAACACTAGAGTGCGAGCTACCACTTGGCTTGTCTTTGTCAATCATCTTTTGGCATCTATACTTCACCGGATCGTAGATAGGATTGAGGAGTCTGTAATAGGACAAAAACTGGACTGAGAATGAAGATGAAACACAACGTGCACTTTCAGAGTTATGGTACGTTCGAATGAAATGGTACATAGAGATGGAGAGAAACTTTTCGTGATATGTTTGTTAGGACTATTTTCTGATTGATCGGAATGAGAGATTGTATAGTAGAGAGTCTGTTTGTTTTTTGGTTTAGTGATGTTTTTATGTGATATCAGAGACACTGGACAAAAACCAGGATGAAACCGAGGTCACTAAACTAAGCATGGGGTAGAACTGATATGAGGAAACAATATTTTTGTGGGTTGAGGGGGACTTAGTCTTCGAAGATTGCATCCTCTGCCTCGTCGTCATCATGTTCGATGTCATCTTTGGCTTCAAATTCATCAATATCTTTATTGGTCAGTCCGGTCAAATCAGTAACTGGAATTGCGATCTTCGTCCTTGAAAAGTAGGGTAGTAGGCGAAAGATCACATACCTCAACTTAGAGATGGTGCCATCTAACTCTGCCAAAAGGTATGATCCTCCAATAGTTCGGCGAAGAACCACCATTGGACCTAAGTATCTCAGTTTTGTCTTTCAGTTTAACTCTTTTTCAATCCAAGTATTTTGGACTAAAACAAGATCGCCAGGACTGTACTTGGTAGTTCAAATCCGATTTTTGAAATGTACCTCAAACTGTTTGATGGACGTGAAATGCGACTGTAGTACGCGCTGTTGCATACTGTCAATATCTTCTTGTTGCTTCTGGAGCTGAGAGGCTCACCAAGCGATTAAAGCGGATCTAGAAACTGGATCAGATTCCAGTGTGGGGATGAGAAACGTAGCTTCTGTGAGATTGAAAGGAAAGAGCAGTTCAACACCATGTACCATGAAGTACGGTGAGAGATTGGTTGATTTAAGTATAGTGATGCGCTCTGCCCAGAAAATGGAGTGAGCTGTCACTGGCCAGCGAATCTCCCCTCCCAGGGTGGTTTTAACGATGGCCTCCCGAACATCGAAGTGACGCTGTTCAACCATGCCATTTGCCTGAGAGTTGTAAGGGGAGATTCGGATATGGCGAATGTGATATTGCGAAGCGAGGATGTCTAGAGCTTGGAGGAAAGCAGAACCGTTGTCAGTTACAATCTTGAATACAGCACCCCAACGACAGAGGATGTCTTTGAAAATAAAAGAAGCGAGTGCGGTCGCATTTTCAGATTGTAACATACGCCACTCTAGATATGCAGTGAGTGTGCATTGGGCATGTACGATGAAGCGGTAACCACCAGATTGTGGCATGACCATAGTGTCAATGTAAACTTTGTGAAATAGACCACCAATCATGGGGACGGTAGGGGATATATGGAACTTCTGTGTTTGATGGATCTGGCATTTGTGGCAGGATCGAATGTACCACTTGACATCGTCAACCAACATTGGCCACCAGAACCATTGGAGCAACCGGGTCCAGACTGAGAAGACACCTTTGTGTCCAAGGCTATTGTGTGCCTCCCTGATCGGTCCATAATGGTGTTCCATAGGTACTACTAGCTGATGATGACCATGAGGTTCACGACAGTAAAGTGAGTCATGGAGAAGGAAGAAGCACATAGCAGAATTGATGATGGAAGTGTAGTCAGCGTCAGATAGGTCAGGGGGATGGGTACGTGTGTGTAAAAATTTGCAAATACAGGTGATGTGATCCTCTTTCACTAACACTTTTGGAGACCGAGGGAGGACAGGTTCATCTTGAACCAAGTCCGAGTCTGCATTAAGTAGGATCAAAGCGTAATGCGTAGTGGGTGGGATGAGTCTAGAAGCATAAGCAGTCAAATATAACGAAGAAAAGCGATCATTTAAGAGAAAAATGGAGAAGGAATATACATTGTCCAACCAGTCCTCGAAATCATCATCAGGAGGTGGATCGTCATTGGACCAAGGATGATGGGATAGTCTGTCTGCGCCAGTATGACAAGTAGCAGGAACATGAATGAGACGAAAATTGAAAAGGAGGATACCAGCGATCCACTGGTTAATGGTTGCATTTGGTTGGAGGTCCGGGTTATTAATCATACCCTTCACGTATTTGGCATCCATTTCGACTGTGAAGTTAGCGGTACTGAAGATAAAAATGCGGACGGTGCGTAGAGCACGAAATAGTCCGTAAAGTTCCAATTTCGCTGGTGAATAGTGGCTCTCAACCTTTGTAAGGCTGATAGAACCAAAGTCATTCAGATATTGTTTACCATTGGCACCTTCCTGAGACAGGATGTAACCAACAGTGATGAGAGAGGTATCGATAGCAAGAAAGATTTCGAGTCTGGACTCGTAGTCCAGACGACGTAAAGCAGGCGAAAGACAAATAGCATCCTTGAGATGTTGCATTGCGAGTTGTTGGGATGCTCCCCATTCGAAAGGAACACCCTTCCTGGTTAAATTGACCAGGGGATGGGCAATAGAAGTGAAATCACGAATGAAAATGCGGAGTACACCACAAACACCCAAGAAACTGCGCACATGAGTGAGTGTTTGACATGAAGGCCAGTCACGAATCTTTTGTACTTTGTCCTCATGAGGAATACAACCTTTGGCAGTGCATTTGTGTCCAACAACAGTTGTGTCCAGTGCGGCGAGCATGAACTTCTTTGCTGAAACTGTTGCACCAACATTTTGCAGTCGTTGCAAGATGCGGTAGACTACCTGTAAATGTTCCCAAATGAACCAACAGATGTTTGGGTTGTCTGGAGTGGTCTTGTATGAACCATCCAGATTCTGATAACGCATGGTGACAGATTTTATGGGTAAGTCATCAATGAAAGGGTAGGTGTGTCAAGGGATTTCATCCTGAAAAACGAATGCCATGTCTGCTTGATAGATTTGGACCATATTTGTGTATCCCATAGGAATGGTGGTGAGACAATGAGGACCCATTGGACTATTGAAAGTCATGAGGTCACAAGATTCAGGATGTAGTGGATGCTGATCGTAGCTGGCGAATAAATCCATCATCCCGTAAATGGCATATCCTGTGAAAGACTCTGTGAAGTGTTTCACGAATGCCGGCATGGATAAGTCCCAGATAGTAACTGCATTAAGGGGTTGGAGATTGTGTATGAGTCAGAGTGATTTGCCATCCTGTTTGAACATACAGAACCATCGAGATCGGTACGCTGCGGTAGATGGTTCGTAGACACCAGACGCAATCCGGTCTTTAATAATCTGGATCACACCAGCCCACATGGAAGGAGGGACGAGGATGTTGCGAAGTGCCCAAGGGATATGAGAGACAGTCAGAATCTTTACAGGGAGGAAGTATCTTTTGTCGAGGCGACCTCACTCGGTAGGAATCCAAGCGAAATCCATTTCATGTTCGAGGAGGAGCCAGCATACAAGCTTGACTTCCTCTGGCCATAGCTAGTTTGTGGGATCGAGATCTAATTTATTAGTGCATTCCTGTGTAAAATGAACACCAGGAATGAAGTCAGGAGGATGTGTAGGTAAAGGATGTAGTCTAGCGAGTGGATTGTCAGGAAGAGAACAGGTAATCTGATACTTCTCATCAACTGGAGCCACAACGGACCAAACTTTCTTTGCGACAGGCTTATAAGCCAACACATGTGAAAAGAGATCATAAGAATAAACTGAAGAAAGCACGGCAAGCGTGTTCGGATTGAAAACAGACTGCATCAAGGATAAAAATGAGTAATGCAGCGAAGGTGAAGGCAAATGCATATTGGAGAGAAAAGATGTGATGGAAGCATTACTGATATCTCCCCAGCCATTGAGTGGATCATTGAAATCTAAAAACCCATCTCCAAAATGGACTAATGGCTAGTACACTATAAACGGTCTCGACAACATGGACAACCTTCGGACCATGGTTTTGTAGGCAGAGTATACTACTTGTCCGTATTAGGGTCACGAAGAGTGATCGTCTGGGAACTATCTGGAAAATCTTCTATGTTAGCACTCATTAGGCAATGGAAAGGTCAACCTAGTAGTAGGTCAAAGTTGGCACAGGCCAAGATTTGGACCTGTAGCATGACTTTGCCTCCACCAAAATCGAGTGTGAGGTTTTCAAGAACACTGATTGTACTGTCCACACTAGTATTAGCAGAGGACATCTTCATTGTCTGGTCAGATCGGATTGGTAGTCCGAGCTGTTCCCAGATCTGGCAAGGTATAGCGATAACCTCGGAACCAGAGTCTAGAACTCCATGAATGGTCTAACCTATATTGCCAACCTTAGCTTCGATCGCTCTAAGGGGTAGACTGTGATGCGTGACAATGAGTCCGTCTTCATTGCGCATTATTCGTGTTCCAGTCCCGCGTGCGAACAAGTGGTCATTATTGGACAACTTGTTAATCTGTGCAGTATGAGTCGAGGGTAGGTTAGCAATTCGTTTCACAGTAGTAAGTTCACGAAATTGTTTTCGAAATTCTGGCAAGACCACAAAGAGATCCTTGACTGGAACTGGAACATTAGTGTCCAGGACTCGGTCCAAGACTCGTTTTGGAGCAGCCTCGTCTTCAAGGGGGAAGGAATATTTATACTGTGTGGATGGAGAGAAATTCTGGTTAGTCCCAGGTACTCGTGGGGGGATGTTACTCAGTGCATTTGTAGATGCATTGTCTAGATCAGACATGAACCGACCAGGACCAGCTTGAGTAGTAGATGTGCCATTAGGGTTTCGAAGAGCGCTACGTAACAGAGAGGAAGAATTGCTAGCACTGACTGAGATTGGAGTGGACAAGGATGATGAGGGTGGTAAGGGTGAAGTGCTTCACATTGTCTGCTGCAGCTCAGGGGATAAAAGTTCTTTGGACATGGCAGCTGCATGATAATCTGGTTTCTTATGCAGTGGTACCTGAACACCGTCAAAGCGAACTCATTTTCCCTTCTCTTTGAATGCTTTGTCTGCCTGAAAAGTAGCCCATGCCTGAACAAGGTATGGTTGGAATTCTTCATTGGCAGTGACAGGAATGGAGTCTGAATCCGGACTTGGTTCTGTTGTGTAGAAAGCGGAGGAGTTGATGTTGAGAATTGCTAGGGTAGCAGGGTACATGGTAGACAGGATACCGGCAGTGATATGAGGAGATGCATCTCTAGTGAATCCTATAGAAGATGCAGATGTAGATGCTGTAGCTGCATTCAACTGTCTGGAGGAATGAGCATAGTCAATACCGTCCTTGAGACATCTACCTCCTGGCATGCGAGGTATGTCAGATTCGTCTGGCATATAGATGCAATTGTCCTTTCCTCTAGTAATTTTCCCTGCATTGAGGTACTCCGCGCAGATAGGATAATTCTTTGCAAAATGCCCATGACCAGCACAGAATCTACAGGCAGGGTCCGTCGATCTAGCCATAACATTGGTCTCAGCCTTGATGGCCGGACTCAGATTGTACATTTGTGGTGAACTGGATGGATGCGAATGCTGATTGGGATTGGAATGTGAAGGACCATAGGATTGCTGAAAATGGGGCATCATGTCTGATGTGGACAGACTAGATCAAAGTGCTGATCCTGTCAACAAGAATTTGGCAGTGCTTATAACATCATTCATTGGGTATGGATCATTGGGATGGATGTCTGGTTTGATGATCACAAGGCGATGACGTATGCGATCCTGTAAGAATGCTGGAAACCCTGTCAAGAAAATCATGTTTCGCTCCATTTCGGAGAGCTTATGGTTAGCAATCAAGAGTGCAGATATATACTTTCATGAACTTCCTGGTATATTCACCCAGGTCGTCCTGATTACGCATCTGCTTCTTATAGTAGTCCTCGATGAGGTACTGGATGTCAGCACAATGATATCGCATACTACCTTCACATCCCGGATAGAGTTTCTTGACTGCTTCAACGAACTCTTCCCAATCAGCAGGATCAGCTACTGCTTCTGGTAATGTTTCCCATACTTCAGCTTCTTTGAGGTCTGCATATCGAATAGCTGCTTTGACCTTACCAGCCTCATCGAGTCCAGCTTGATCACCAAGCTGCTCGATATCTTCTAAGTGCTGAGGAAGCTGGGATGGCGTTTTACCATCAAATTTAGGTGCGTTTTGAGTACCTCTAAGAGGCATAAGGAAAACCTGCAGTTGATTAGCCATTGGACCAAAATGAACCTGTAGAATGTGGGGTGAAGGACTGTTTAATTCGATCAGACTAGAAGCAGATTGTGACGAGACAGATACAAGCAAAGGAGGATTGACTGGAGAAGAAGGGGACGAATTCTACTGAAGAACAGGAGGGAATTCAGTTTGATCAAAGAGAAAAGCAAGCAATGGTTGTTACAACCATCTAAGGTTCATAGACTAGCTGTCAAGGTGCACCTTGGGGAGGTACTCACAAAGAGATGCAACATCCCAAGTGTAAGGGCTCTGCCTGTGGCAGCAAAGATTCCTTAGTGATGAGTTGTAAGGACGAGGCACCACTCTTCTGGTGATACCCAGAGGGTTTCTAGAGTCGACGGTCAATGACTGCTAGGCAAGGTCAAGGGGATCAGGCTATGTAAAGTAGTGATCAAGCTTAGAGAGGTCAAGGCACGAGAGCGAGGAAGAAGATGTTATAAGACTAAGCTGGGGAATACATGGCTGCAGAGAGAGGTATATATACGATGGGGAAAGTGATGACTAAGTAGATTAGTCATGGTGACTAATCAGTATTAGTGAGCATGACAAAGCGATGGCACAATAAGAAGTCTGAATGATATGAGAATAGTGCCATCGCTGACGAAGTATTACAAAGGAGGAATGACAAAGCAGCCCGATGACTAATCACATGGATGTCAGAGAGAAACGATTAGTCAGAAGAAAGTCACCAGTTGGGACTCAAACCCAAGATCTGGTGTGTACACGAGTAAGTATAGAAAAAAGTGTAAGGGAAGCATACAATCGTAACATTACCCCCGTATTAAGACAAGACATCGCTCGAAGTCTCAAGGTCCCAGGGGTCAGGGAAGGCTAACCACCGGGATATGTCAAAAGTCATGACTGGGGGACCCAGTGAGGTTTCCTTCTGCCACTGGGTCGAAGCCGTCGTCAGTGTATGGATACTCGTCCACCAATGTCTCACTAGGAGCGGATCTGTTGCATGAGGGATAAGGGGTGCCTGAGGATCTGCGACGAGATCGGGAGAAAGGTGGGCTATGGTATGAAGAGGACAAAGAGGTTGAAGGTGGTGGGCGACGGGGGCAGCGAAGTGGGCATCGGTTCTGAGGGTGGCCTGGTTGCCATCGAAGACATGTGGGGCATTGGTACACTGGGCAATTAAGCCAAATGTGTCCAAGGCGGTGGTAGAAGTAGCAGGCATTAGGGAACTGGGGGTCATCATATGTGAGGGGAAAGGATAGGGCCCTTATGTGTCGCTGTTCAAGGCGGGTGATTACGGCGATCTCTTTGTCGTTCAAAGGGGATGATGAGGCTGAAGGAGGGGTCCTGGAGAAGGAGGAGGGGAGCCCTATGATGGGACAGGGCAGGTTGGAAGTGCTAGTGGTTTCCTGCAGATACCGGTCTAAGTCGACAAGGAAAGTGTCTATCTCGAGCTGATAGAGGGCTACTCTGAGTAGTCCGGTGGTTTTGTGTTGGATTTCTTGGAGGACGGTAATGACAGTGGGAAAGATGTTGGACCGGGAGATAGCTGGGATGATCTGCACAAGGCATGAGATCTACAGGAAGGTGCGATAGAGGGTATACAAGGGGGATGACATGTCTAGGTAGGCGCCGATGGATATAGCTAGGCGTGAGTCTTGCATCATTCGTGCCATATGGTCAAGGGCCATGATGTCAGGGATTTTGTCCCTGAAGCAATGGGTGGCAGCTGGGAGGTCAACCGAGACTGGGAGACTGGGATGGGTAGCATAGGTTCGCGGGGGTGGTATGGGAAGGGTGTCCCGTTCCCAGCCAGGGTTGGCGATGATGGAGGACATGGGAGACGACAAGCGAGGGGGGGTGGTGGGAGTAATGGACGATTCGGTAATGGAGAGCGAAGACATAGCTAAACAAAGGTTCAAAGTGTCAATGATGGAAATAAGGAGGAGGTAAGGAAAAGTTTCTCAGCGGTGGCAGGTACGGCTAGTTTTCTTGGGTGAGGATGGGGAGAAGATAGAGGGGAATCGACGTTTATATTCTTTCAGGAGGGTGGCAGAGTGTCAGAGATTGGATTCTGGTTCCCATGAGTCTTCTTTGGTGGTGTAACCTTTCCAACAGATTAGGAAAGAAGGGGTTCCTTTTTAGATCCTGTGTTTTAATATCTGTTTGACTTCATATTCTTCTTCGCCATCTATAAGGGAAGAAGAGGGTTTGGGAAAGTTCAGTCCGTGTACACTATTTTCATGATAGGGCGATAAAAGGAAAGCATGGAAGACCAGGTAGATCTTTCATGTCTTCGGGAGTTGGAGTTTGTAAGATATGGGGGATAAGACCTTTTCGATAAGGAAGGGTCCTTCCCTTTTTGATGCGAACTTTGGGTCTGCAGTGTGGCGTTTCAAATTTCTGGCTTTGAGCCACACTTTATCGCCGAGGGTGAATGGAGAGAACTTGCCTCGAATTCTAGAGGCCATCATTTGTTGGGCAAGTTCATGGGCGGCTAAGGCCTCATTCCTTGCTGCAGAGAGAGCTTGGATGTGGTCATTGACTGCAGGCAGGGGGGAGGGAGGAAGAACAGTGGGGAGTAGGATGGTTCATATCCCATCATTAAGAAGAACAGCGACTTGCTGGTAATGGAGTGAGGGCAGTGATTATGAGCAAACTCCGCATGTGCGATGGAGTCGGCCCATGAGGTGAGGTTCTCGCCGCAGTAGATGTGGAGATAGGTTTTGAGTTCTTGGTTGACTTGTTCCATTTCTCCATCAGTCTGTGGGTGATAAGCGGACGAGAGTGCGAGGTCATAGTTTAGGAGTCTTCCTAACTCCTTAGCGAAGTGGGCGGCGAACTGTGGGCCGTGATCCGAAATGATTCGATCATAGAGACCGAATCGGGTGTATACCTTGAGGAAGAAGGCTGTGATGCCTTTGGCTGTGATGGTTTTAGTGGTAGGGCAAAGGATTATCCCCTTTGTAAGGCTATGGTCCACCACGACCAATAAGGAATCAAAGCCCCCAGATAAGGGAAGGTCTATGATGAGGTCACAGGACACCTGCTAGAATGGGCAAGTACAGGAGGAGAAGAGAGGCATGGGAGGTGGCATGGTGGGGTGAGTGTTGGCCTTGGACTGTTGACATAAGGCACAGCCTTCGATGTAGTGACGGACAAATTGGGCGAGGCCTGGCCACCAATATTCGGCAGACACAAGCTGGCAGGTTTTAAGGAAGCTGGGGTGACCGGTGGTTTCATGGTCATGGCAATGGCAAAGGACGTCTCACCAAAGGGTGCCTATAGGGGGAGCATACACCCAGTTGCGATAGGTGAGGATGCCATCATGGACTTTCCAGTCTGAGAGGCGGGAACAGAAGGGAGTGGGGATGTCGCCCTCAAGGGCATGGAGTGTGGTGAGGTAAATGGAGTTGGAAGCAGATTCTTTGGTGATAACTTGGGTGAGGGAGGTGTCGATGAGGCAGATGAAGAGGGAGTCTGGGAGGAGGGTGATGTCACGATTATCACAATCCTCAGTAGGGTAGTGGTCTACTTGCCGGGATAGAGCATTGGGGACAGTGAGGTCTTTGCCAGGGACATGGGAAAATTTCAAGTCAAAGTCCACTAGATCTAGGAGCCAGCGGGCTTGTCTGCGGTTTAGATTCTTGGGTTACCTGAAGTAGGTCAGGTTCTTGTGGTCAGTAAAGACCTTTACGAGGTGTGGGGAGCCGATGAGGTAGTGACGCCATGCTTTGAGGGCATGCATCACAGCAAGGAGTTCTCGGTCATAGATTTCATAGTTTCGTTCTGTGGGGGAGAAGGGATTGGGAGAGGTAGGAGCATGGATGCCATTTGCCATTAGCATCGGTTTGGAGTAGGACCACTCTAGTGCTGACTAAGGAAGCATCAGTGGCAATGGTGAAGGGGGCTGCAAGGTTTGAAAGGTGGAGGACTGGTTCTGCCATGAAGGCCTTCTTTAAGGAGAGGAAGGCCTGGTCACAGGCGGGAGTTCAATTCCACTTCGTGTTCTTCTTAGTGAGGTCGAGAAGAGGTCATGCCATTTTGAAGAAATGACTAAGGAAGCGATGGTAGAAGTTGGTGAAGCCAAGGAAGGAATGCACTTCCTTGACCAAGGATGGGATGGGCCAAGAGGAGATACCTTGGAGTTTGATGGGGTCCATGGCAATCTTGCCGTTGCAAAGGATCATTCTGAGATAGTCAATCTTGGGGGCATCGAAGGTACATTTTTCTAGGCGAAGATAGAGGTTGAGTTCCTCCATCCATTGAAGGACGTGAAGGGTTCATTTACAGTGGATGGCTTCATCAGCCAAGTGAATAAGGAGGTCATCCATATAGATAATGAGCCATCCTTTGGCGATCATATCCTTGAAGGAATCATTCATGAATCACTGAAAGGTTAGGAGTAAGTTCGTCATTCCAAAGAACATCACCATGGGCTTGAAAAGACCTTGGTGGGTGATGAAGGCAGCCTTCCATTGGTTGCCATCATTAATGCATACATTGTTATAGCCCCATCGGGCGTCGAATTTCATGAAGATATTAGATTCCCATACCTGGTCTATCAGGTTGGAGATAAAAGGGAGGGGGTAGGCGTCCCAAATGGTATGTTCATTCAGATACCTGTAGTCTTGGCAGGGATGGAGTTTGCCATCCTTCTTTTTGACAAAGAAGAATGGGGAGGCTTGTGGGGATTTTGATGGTCGGATCTTTCCTGATTTGAGATGTTCTTTGACAAAATCATCGGTGGCTTTCTTTTCCTCTGGGGAAAGTGGGTAAAGTTTCCCGATTTTTGGGACAAAGGTTTCATCTAGGTTTATCTTGTGATCATAAGGTCTTTTGGGAGGTAATTCTCCCAGTGTGGGTTCTCCAAACACTTTGGAGAATTGTTCGTATTGTGGGGGTAGTGTTTGCTTGGGTTCCTTAGCAAACTATTCAGCAGCTAGCTTGGTAGCTTTTGTGAGCTTGGCAACAAGGGCACGGGGTATGTAGTGGGAACCGCTTTTGATAAGGCGGTTTGTGGCTTCAAGTCTGACAATCTGTTGCACTTCATAGACTTGGGCTGCATGTAGACAGCATTGGTTCTCAGTCTCCTTTTCTAGATAGTCGAAGAGGTATTTGTCATGGATTTCATCGACGTATTGGAGGCAAGGGAAGGTGTTTGGGGTGATGGGACCCCGGAGTTTGGCAGTGTGTATATCAGCGAGGGTGGGGTTGCAAGTGTAGTATGAGGGAGACTCGTCTAGGGAGCAAGTGATGGTGAGGGTTCGGGTAGTCCAGTCGATGGTGGGATTGGCTTTAGACAGCCAGGGAAAACTGAGAATAATGTTCTCGTTTCCACAGTTCATGACATGGAAGATCATCTCCATGAGGATGCCTTGGACATTGAGGAATAAAGTGGTAGTGAAGTGGATCATACCGCTTTTGTTCGATAATTGATCTACGTTTCTGACGAGGATCGGGTTTTCAAGGCGTGTGATAGGGAAGTGATGTTTGTGGACAAAGTCCCAGTCAATGCACGAGATCTCAGCCCCACTGTCGATGAGGGCATGAGTATCAACGACTTTGGTGGAGTGCGAGGTGGTCAGAAGCTGAACTAGTAAAGATATGGACTTCTTTATAGCTCGTACTCATACACTAGAGGAAGGGTGCATTGTTAGTCCTTCCTCATTTAAAAACCCAAGAAAGCCACTCTGGCTTTGATGGGGGAGTCCTTTTCTTCCTCGTCGTCTTTGTCCCATTCGATTAAAGGTGGAGGTTGTTCTTTTACCTTCCGTACCTTTTTAGGTGTGGTGGGAGGCTTGATGACGGCAGTTGGGTAGTGGGGACATTTATAGGAGGCATGTCCTTGTTGCCTACATCAGAAGCATTGGTTCTCCCGGATGCAATGGGCTCGTTCTTCAGGGGTCATTTTCTTGACTTTTATGGCATCGACGTCCATGGCATTGGGGTCTTTGGTCATGGAAGAGGTAGGTACCTGGGGTAACCAGGATTTTAAGGTGCGGGGGTTTTTGTGGTGGTGGGCAATCACTTGGGATTGTTCCCATTGCAATTAGAGCTTCATGGCTTTCTCGATCATTTTGTTGAGAGTGTCTGGGATGGTTTCAAGGGCATAGAGGCGATTCATGAGGGGAATTGAGATTCCTGTAGAGAAATACTAGATTAGAACTGCTTGGTCTGTTACTTGGGCTAGGGAGACGTTGTTTCGGAATCGGGCGATATAGTCACCTAGAGAGGGTTTGTAGTGGGTTTTGCTGTCCTTGCGGCGCTCGACCATTTTGGTGTTGGCGAGCCAATGGAGGGCATCACCTGCTATGTCATAGTGGTTAATGAATCCAGTCTTGAAACTTGATTCGAAGTTTGCCTAGGTCCCAATAGATAGGGTTCCTGTGGCAAGGGCAGTCTCTTGGTAGGTGAAAGCCCATGTGAGTGTGGGTCCCTTGGTCATGTAGGAGAGGGCATATGCGACCCTCTTTGCATCAGTGTTGTATACATCCTCATTAACCTCTAAGTAGAACTTGACAGAGTTTAGCCAGGGTAGAACCTTGGTGTACACACCGTCAAATGGTTCGGGAGTTCCCAAGCGAAGTTTAGTGGGTTTTGCGGACGTCATGGAGGGTAGTTGCGGTGGAGGGGTGGAGAACGTTCATGGGATGAAGGGTCATTGGGGTCCTAGAGGAAAGATTGGTGGGTGGCGGGACAGGGATATGGGAGATGGTGGTGTGGGGGCTCAGGGAATGTTGACCACGTGGGTAAACTCGTGGGCTAGGCTGGTGATGGTTGGGTCGTCCTCTGTTATAGGGAGGTCAGGGTCAAGGGCTCTGGTAGGGAGGTCAAGGGTTTCATCGTTGGATGATTTAGAGTCCTAGAGTCGGGGGTTCAAGTGGGGGAAGGACCAGAGAGAGGGGCATCGGTCCACAATGATGGCTTATCCGGTGATAGCCGTTGTTGGATGAGCTTAGTCTTTTGTTACAGGAACTAAGTAACAAAAGACAAGACTAAGTGAAGAAACTATCTAAGAGACCATCACAGGGAAAGAAAAAGAAACAAAGGCATAGGACAAGGCAGGGCTCAGAAAAAGGCTTCCCTTCTCATTGGGTAGGATGCTATGCTGGGCTATAGAGGATATACCAGAGGGTTTGTGTTTACTGAGGAGCATGGTGAAACGTCACCATGAAACTAGTAAGGGGAGAAACACGAGTCCCGTTTACTAGCTTAGTCTTTTGTTACAACCATCTAAGGTTCATAGACTAGCTGTCAAGGTGCACCTTGGGGAGGTACTCACGAAGAGACGCAACATCCCAAGTGTAAGGGCTCTGCCTGTGGCAGCAAAGATTCCTTAGCGACGAGTCATAAGGACGAGGCACCACTCTTCTGGTGATACCCAGAGGGTTCCTAGAGTCGACGGTTGACGACTGCTAGGCAAGGTCAAGGGGATCAGGCTACGTGAAGTAGTGATCAAGCTTAGAGGGGTCAAGGTGCAAGAGCAAGGAAGAAGATGTTATAAGACTAAGCTGGGGAATACATGGCTGCAGAGAGAGGTATATATACGATGGGGAAAGTGATGACTAAGTAGATTAGTCATGGTGACTAATCAGTATTAGTGAGCATGACAAAGCGATGGCGCAATAAGAAGTCTGAATGATATGAGAATGGCGCCATCGCTGACGAAGTATTACAAAGGAGGAATGACAAAGCGGCCTGATGACTAATCGCATGGATGTCAGAGAGAAACGATTAGTCAGAAGAAAGTCACCAGTTGGGACTCAAACCCAAGGTCTGGTGTGTACACGAGTAAGTATAGGAAAAAGTGTAAGGGAAGCATATGATCGTAACAATGGTGAGGGGGAATGATCTTGAGTGATTGATGATGATTTGTGAGCGGATAGAGGTAATAGCGACAAAAGCTGAGGTGATACCGGAGATCAATGATGTGATGACAGATGGTTGTCAGGTGGCATAGAGGTCATAAAATCACCAGGAAAGAAGGGTGAGTCTATGACAGGTGATGTTGACAGACTGATGAAGTTGTGACGTGCGTGGTCTGGAGTGACCGGGACAAAAAAATCAGACTTGGTAGAGATGTTGAGACGACGAAATTCAGAGAGTAGTTCCTCGAGTTCCAAGCACTGAGGTGTGGGTCGAAGCAACCTTCTGAGTGGCCTTGTGGAATCCCTTGTGGTGGGCTCCAGTTGTAAGAAAGGTGATGAGCATGTGGGTGCTGATCACCAAGGTGAATGGTGAAGTCAAGCTAAATGAAGGGAGCAAGTATAAGCTCGTCCCAGGGATTCCAAAGGCAACCAAGATAGAAGAGGTAGCTAAGACAATAGTCCTTGCTTGGAATAGACTGGTCCAGCATAGTCCGGACTGTTCATGAATGGTCCGAAATATCAGATTATGAAGGATGAACAAACAGCAATAGATCAAATGGCAAACAGCAAAGAGATGAATGGGTGAAATGGCAGCAAGGATACGAACAGAGAGGGACTCGAACGAAAACTGAAAAATGAAGTGAAACCCAATAAGTGATTTATTCAAATGCATGATACAAGTCTTTATAGTCCGGGCATTTTCCCAGGACTGTGTAGAAACATGTGGTCCTGTCAAAGGATGCCACAAGGTCAAGTCAAAGGACCATATGAAACTGTTAACGAATATTTGTAGTCCAAATGAAATACTGTCTGATCTGTGACTGATGTGACTGTGACAGAAAGGTGACTTATGACTTGTTTGAAGTGACAGATGTTGAAGAAAATAAGAAAATAAAAGATCATGTCTGAACTCGGACTATGAACAGGACTGAAAAGCAGACTGTCAATCGGACTCAGACTGATGAACTGCGCATGGATAGAAATGGACCAACATCGGACCAACACGAGACATGATGGACATCTTGAACATGAGGGACGGTACCTGTATGAGAATCTGAACTGATGCGAGAAACTGATCTGTAAACGTAGAGAGTGACGAGCTCCTACATCACGCACGTCACAACTTCATCAGTCTGTCAACGTCACCTGTCATAGACTCACCCTTCTTTCCCGGTGGTTTTACAACCTCTACTCCACCTAACAACCATCTGTCATCACGTCATCGATCTCTGGTATCACCTCAGCTTTCGCTGCTATCACCTCTATCTGCTCACAAATCATCATCAATCACTTGAGATCATTCCCCCTCGCCATCGCTCACTTTTCTCTTTGGTCAAACTGAATTCTCTCCTGTTCTTCAGCAGGATTCGTCCCCTTCTTCTCCAGTCAATCCTTCTTCACTCATATCTGTCTCATTACAATCCACTTCTAGTTCAATCAGATTAAATAGTCCTTTACCCCACGTTCTACAGGTTCATTTTGGTCCAATGGCTAACCAACTGCAGGTTTTCCTTATACCTCTTAGAGGTACTCAAAACACGCCTAAATTTAATGGTAAAACACCATCCCAGCTTCCTCAGTACTTAGAAGATATTGAGCAGCTCAGTGATCAAGCCGGATTTGATGAGGCCGGTAAGGTCAAAGCAGCTATTCGATATGTGGACCTCGAAGAAGCTGAAGTATGGGAAACGTTACTGGAAGCAGTAGCCGATCCTGCTGATTGGGAAGAGTTCATTGAAGCAGTCAAGAAACTCTATCCAGGATATGAAGGTAGTACGCAATATCATCGTGCTGACATCCAGTATCTCATCGAGGACTACCATAAGAAGCAGATGCGTAATCAGGACGACCTGGGTGAATATACCAGGAAGTTCACGAAAGTATCTGTGCTCTTAATTGCTAACCATAAGCTCTCCGAAATGGAGCGAAACATGATTTTCTTGACAGGGTTTCCTGCATTCTTATAGGATCGCATATGTCATTGCCTCATGATCGTCAAACCAAACATCCATCCCAATGATCTGTACCCAATGAATGACATCATAAGCACTGCCAAATTCTTGTTGACAGGATCAGCACTTTGATCTAGTCTGTCCACGTCAGATGTGATGCCCTATTTTCAGCAATTCTATGGTCCTTCACATTCCAATCCCAATCAGCATTCACATCCATCCGGTCCACCACAAACATACAATCCGAGTCTGGCCATCAAGGCTGAGACCAATGTTATGGCTAGATCAATGGACCCCACCTATAGATTCTGTGCTGGTCATGGGCATTTTGCAAAGAATTGTCCTATTTGCACGGAGTACCTCAATGCAGGGAAAATTACTAGGGGAAAGGACAATCGTGTCTATATGCCAGACGAATCTGACATACCTCGCATGCCAGGAGGTAGATGTCTCAAGGACGGTATTGACTATGCTCATTCCTCTGGACAGTCAAATGCAGCTATGGCATCTACGTCTGCATCTTCTACAGGATTCACTAGAGACACACCTCATATCACTGCCGATATCCTGTCTACCATGTACCCTGCTACCCCAGCAATTCTCAACATCAACTCCTCCGCTTTCTACACAATAGAACCAAGTCTGGATTCAAACTCCATTCCTGTTGCTGCCGATGAAGAATTCCAACCATACCTTGTTCAGGCATGGGCTACTTTTCAGGCAGACAAAGCGTCCAAAGAGAAGGGAAAACGAGTTCATTTTGATGGTGTTCAGGTACCACCACATAAGAAACTAGATTATTGTGCAGCTGCCATATCCGAAGAACTTTTATCCCCTGAGCTGCAGCAGACAATGCGAAGCGCTTCACCCTTACCACCCTCATCATCCTCGTCCACTCCAATCTCAGTCAGCACTAGCAATTCTTCCTCTCCGTTACATAGCACTCTTTGAAACCCTAATGGCGCATCTACTACTCAAGCCGGTCCTGGTTGGTTCGTGTCCGATCTGGACAATGCACCTACAAATGCAGTGAGTAACATCCCCCCATGAGCACTTGGGACTAACCAGAATTTCTCTTCATCCACACAGTACAATATTCCTTCTCCCTCGAAGACGAGGCCACTCCAAAATGAGTCTTGGACCGAGTCCTGGACACTAATGTTCCAGTTCCGGTCAAGGATCTCTTTGTGGTCTCACCAGAATTTTGAAAACAATTTCGTGAACTTACTACTGTGAAACGAATTGCTAACCTACTCTCGACTTATACCACACAGATTAATGAGTTGTCCAGTAATGACCGCATGTTCACACACAGGACTGGAACATGAATAATATGCAATGAAGATGGACTCATTGTCACGCATCACAGTCTACCTCTTAGAGTGATCGAAGCTAAGGTTGGCGATACAGGTTGGACCATTCGTGGAGTTCTAGACTCTGGTTCTGAGGTTATCACTATGCCTTGCCGGATCTGGGAACAGCTCAGACTACCAATCTGATCTGACCAGACAATGAAGATGTCCTCTGCTAATACTAGCGTGGACAGTACAATCGGTGTTCTTGAAAACCTCACACTTGATTTCAGTGGAGGCGAAGTCATGCTACAGGTTCAAATCTTGGCCCATGCTAACTTTGACCTACTTCTGGGCCGACCTTTCCATTGCCTAATGAGTGCTAACACAGAAGATTTTCCAGATAGTTCCCAGACGATCACTCTTCGTGACCCTAATACAGACAAGCAGTATACTCTGCCTATGAAACCGTGGTCTGAAGGTTGTCCACGTTGTCAAGACCGTTTACAGTGTACTAGCCATTAGTCCATTTTGGAGATGGGTTTTTAGATTTCGATGATCTGCTCAATGGCTGGGGAGATATCAGTAACGCTTCCATCGCATTTTTTCTGTCCAATATGCATTTGCCTTTACCTTCGCTGTGTTACTCATTTTTATCCTTGACACAGTCCGTTTTCAATCCAGATGCGCTCACCATGCTTTCTTCAGTTTATTCTTACGATCTCTCTTCGCATGCATTGGCTTATAAGTCTGTCACAAAGAAAGTTTGGTCTGTTGTGGCTCCAGTTGACAAGGAGTATCGGATTACCCATTCTCTTCCAGATGATCCACTCACCAAACTACATTCTTTATCTATGCATCCTCCTGACTTCGTTCCTGGTGTTCGTTTTACACAGGAATGCACTGACAAATTAAATCTCGATCCCACAAACTAGCTATGGCCAGAGGAAGTCAAGCTCGTATGCTGGCTCCTCCTCGAACACAAAATGGCTTTCGCTTGGATTCCTACCGAGCAAGGTCGCCTCAACAAAAGATACTTTCCCCCTGTAAAGATTCTGACTGTCTCTCATATCCCTTGGGCACTTCACAACATTCCCGTCCCTCCATCCATGTGGGCCAGCGCGATCCAGATTATTAAAGACCGGATTGCGTCTGGTGTCTACGAACCGTCTACCACAGTATACCGATCTCGATGATTCTGCATGTTCAAACAGGACGGCAAATCACTCCAACTCATACATGATCTCCAACCCCTTAATGCAGTTACTATCTGGGACTCATCCATGCCACCATTCATGGAACACTTTGCAGAGTCTTTCGCAGGATATGTCATTTATGGGATGATGGATTTATTTGCCATCTATGATCAGCATCCACTACATCCCGAATCTTGCGACCTCACGACTTTCAATAGTCCAATGGGTCCTCATTGTCTCACCACCATTCCTATGGGATACACAAATGTGGTCCAAATCTATCAAGCAGACATGGCATTTGTTTTTCAGGACGAAATCCCTCGACACACCTACCCTTTCATTGATGACTTACCCATAAAATCTGTCACCATGCATTATCAGAATCTGGATGGTTCATACAAGATCGCTCCAGACAACCCAAACATCTGTTGGTTCATTTGGGAACATTTATAGGTAGTCTACCGCATCTTGCAATGACTGCAAAATGTTGGTGCAACGGTTTCAGCAAAGAAGTTCGTGCTTGCCACACTGGACGCAACTGTTGTTGGACACAAATGCACTGCCAAAGGTTGTATTCCTCATGAGGACAAAGTACAAAAGATTCGTGACTGGCCTCCATGTCAAATACTCACTCATATGCGCGGTTTCTTGGGTATTTGTGGTGTACTCCGCATTTTCATTCGTGATTTCACTTCTATTGCCTGTCCCCTGGTCGATTTAACCAGGAAGGGTGTTTCTTTCGAATGGGAAGCATCCCAACAACTTGCGATGCAGCATCTCAAGGATGCTATTTGTCTTTCGCCCGCTTTATGTCGTCTGGACTATGAGTCTGGACTCAAAATCTTTCTTGCTGTTGATACCTCTCTCATCACTGTTGGTTACATCCTGTCTCAGGAAGGTACCGATGGTAAATGATATCTGAATCGCTTTGGTTCTATCAGCCTTACAGAGGTTGAGAGCCACTATTCACAAGTGAAATTGGAACTTTATAGACTATTTCGTGCTCTATGTGCAGTCTGCATTTTTATCTTCGGTGTCACTAACTTCACAGTTGAAATGGATGCTAAATACATGAAGGGTATGATTAACAACCTGGACCTCCAATCAAACGTGACCATTAACCAGTGGATCACTGGTATCCTCCTTTTCAATTTTCGTCTTGTTCATGTTCCAGCTACTCGCCATACTGGTGCAGACAGGCAATCCCATCATCCTCGGTCCGATGATGATCTGCCTCCTGACGATGATTTTGAGGACTGGTTGGACAATGCGTATTTCTTCTCCATTTTTCTCTTAAACAATTGCTTTTCTTTGTTATATTCGACTGCTTACACTTCTAGGCTCATCCCACCCGCTATGCATCACACTTCGGTCCTGCTTAATGTGGACTCAGACTTGGTTCAAGACGAACCTGTCCTCTCTTGGTCTCCAAAAGCGTTAGCAAAAGAGAATCGCATCACCCATATTTGCGAATTTCTACACACGCTGTAGGAGCTCGTCGCTCTCTATGGTTACAGATCGGTTTCTCATGTCAGTTCAGGTTCTCGTACAGGTACCGTCCCTCGTGTTCAAGATGTCCATCATGTCTCATGTTGGTCCGATGTTGGTCCATTTCTATCTGTGCATAGTTCGTCAGTCCGAGTCCGATTGACAGTCCGCTTTTCAGTCCTGTTCGTAGTTCAACTTCAGACACAATCTTTTATTTTCTTATTTTCTTCGACATCTGTTACTTTGAACAAGTCATAAGTCACCTTTCTGTCACAGTCACATCAGTCACAGATCGGACAGTATTCCATTTGGACTACAAATATTCATTGACAGTTTCATATGGGTCTTTGACTTGACCTTGTGGTGTCCTTTGACAGGACCACATGTTTCTACACAGTCCTGGGAAAATGCCCAGACTATAAAGACTTGTATCATGCATTTGAATAAAACACTTACTGGGTTTCACTTCGTTTTTCAATTTTCATTCGAGTCCCTCTCCGTTCATATCCTTGCCACTGTTTTGCCCATTTGTCTCTTCGCCATTTGCCATTCGATCTGTCGCTGTTTGTTCATCCTTCGTAGTCCGATATTTCAGACCATTTGTTGACAGTCCGGACTACGCCAGACCAGTCTATTCCAAGCAAGGACTATTGTCTTAGCTACCCCTTCTATCTTGGTCGCCTTTGGAATCCCTGGGACAAGCTTATACTCGCTCCCTTCATTTAGCTCAACTTTACCATTCACCTTGGTGGTCAGCACCCTCACAATCAGTACCTTTCTTACAACGTGTGCATATAGACAAGATTATTGCATTGCAAGAGGAACTTGCATCGATTGGACGACCAGTGTCTGACAACAATCTCTTTAACATTATATATGTGTCCCTTCCTTGTTTCTATAACCCTGGCTTGGTGTCACTTTCATCTACCATGCATCCACAACAGAAGACCATTATCCCTGATGATCTGATGGACATTGTCTTGGAAGAATATGATCACCTTACTTTTCAGGATGGTGGCAAGTCCAAAGGGAAAAGCTCGTTGGAGGATACTGCTTTCAGAGCAGATGCATCCAAGCATGGAAAGGGATCATGTCAGAAATTTTCCAGTACCTGTCACAACTGTGGCTGGATGGGACACAAGAGCAGCAATTGCTGGGAGGACGGTAGAGGAAAGATAGGACAAGTTCCTAAAGGGTGGAAACCACAAGGGAAGAAATCCAAAGACAAGGATTCAAAGGACACGAAAGGCTCTGCCTCAGCACATGCAGCAGATCAGCTTGACTGTGCATGGCTTGCATCTCTGGACGTTGTCCATGATGATGAAGTTCTCCTTGCATGCACAGATACAGCAAGTATTCCTGAGTTATATGATAGTGAAACATCACAATATCTTTCACTCTACTGTGAACATTTTATCAACTTCATTTCCATTCCACCTAAGGCTATCCAGGGAGCTAATAACAGTACTTTCAATGCAATCAGGAAGGGCGACTTACCCATCTATCTCCCAAATGGATCTGCTTGAACCCACATACTTTTGAAAGACATCCTGTATGCACCAAGTATACATGTTACCTTGGTGTCAATTAGTTGTCTTACCCAAGTGGGGTGTCATGTGGTCTTCAATGGATTCACTTGCCAGATCTTCAACACACACAAGAAGCTTCTGGGGGAAGTCAGTGTCGCAAATGGTCTATATCATACACAGCACACCTATTAGGTTCCCACTATGGTGGGGCCACAAGGGGAAACAAACAGCTTACCATGGAGAGCTCCACATCCATTTATCACACATTGGTGTACCTACCATTTGCAAGATGATGGTGAAGCAGATGATCTCAGGCATTACCTTGCATCCAGACCACATAGATATGGGCCAATGTGCTACTTGTGAATATGGCAAGGTGGTACACAAACCTATTGACACCATTCGTGAGCCAAGTCATATGGTAACACTTGGTGACAAGGTATATACTGACATATGGGGCCCATCACCCATCCACACGCCTGGAAAATGGAGCTACTATTGCTCATTTACTGATGATCACACCCACTTCACTCATGTCAATCTGATGTTCACAAAATCTGACACCTTTTCAGCATACCCGGAGTTCAAGTCTTGGTTGAAGACATAACATGGCACTTCTATTAAATGGCTTTGTTCCAATTGTGGGGAAGAGTATCTGTCCAATGAATTTCTTGTTATCTAAATCACAGCAGGACAGAACGGAAGCTTACCACCCATGACACACCCCAACACAATGATATAGCTAAACGACTCAATCGAACTCTTGTGGAATGTGTGCACACTGTCTTGCATGCAAGCAAATTGCTGAAAATGTTGTGGGGAGAAGCTCTTCTGCATGTCATATAGGTAAAGAATAGGTCAGCCACTCGAGCACTAGATGGCAAAACACTATACAAGATGCTATATGGAAAAAAGCCTCACCTTGAGGACTTGCTAGTCTAGGGTAGAAAGTGCTGGGTCCTTGATTGTTCTGGATCAAAGCTTAACAATCGTGCCACTGAAGGTCACTGGGTCGGATATGATTCAGAGTCAACAGCACACCAGATTTACATACCAAGTCACCATGCAGTCATCATCGAACGCAATGTTACATTCAAACATGATAAAATCACTTTGAGCTGTGTTGAGGATGCTAAGAACAACAAAACTCAACCTGAACCACCTGCTAAATCTGTCACAAACCCCATATCTGCTGCTACTTCATCCATCCCAGCACCTGTGCCTATACCTGATAAACAATCTGTCGACCATCTTGGTGGTGATTTCGAGAACCCGAACCTGCATGGCGAGCAACTACAACATTTGAACTGTCAATGTTTTGATTTGACATATATTCACATGCTGCAAGAAGGAGATGGGAGTCATGATAAACAGGTGTCTGACCAAGTCTTGCCAAAAGGGATGTGTATGGCTGGTGACATAGCTGAACATGCCACAATGGTGTGAGAACTTGATGACTCAGATGCGATGTTTGTGCTGCTGGCTGATAGTGCAGATGCTGAAGGATACAAAATCTGTTGCAATTTCCCTTGACCCTCACATCCAATTATCAGAGTCTCAATATCCCAAGACCACAAGCAAAATCACACATATGCAAAATGTTCCATATTGTCAAGCTGTCAGATCCCTCATCCACCTTACTACTGGTACTAGACCAGACATCACTTTTACAACATCAATTGTGTCTCAATTCAACACCAACCCTGGATGGGATTACTGGAAGGCTGTCAAGCACATTTATCATTACCTAATCAGTACAAAACTGCTCGCACTGACTTTCAGAATGCAGGTCCAAGACCTCGTTGGGTATGTTGACACAGATAGCACTACTCAGGAACATTGATGAGCCATCACTAGTTTTGCTTTCCTCATCAATGGAGGGGCGATCCTCTAGGGTTTGAAGAAGCAAGAGCCCGTTACTCTCTCCACAGCAGAATCTGAGTATGTTGCTGCAATGTATGCTGCAAAAGAAGCTCTTTGGCTTCAGTGACTTATCAGAGAGATGTTCAGACCACTTACACAACCAACAATCCTTTTCGGGGACAACCAATCTGCCATCGAACCACACATGATTGTGTTTCGCTTCATCGCTGGCGCACCGCCATCAAAGACAAACACCAGACGGATGCCGTAGAACAGGAGCTTGTATATGCGACGAAGAAAGCCAAGGATGTGCATGTTCACGAGGGCACGATCCTCTTTGTCACGCATGGTGGCTTGGAATTGGTAGATCCATATGCTCGAGTCGAGAGCCTTTCTTTCCATGGTTTCAAGCCTTTGAACGCTGGAGGTGAGTGCGTGATACCCCCAAGAGATGTGATACACACACGGAACTGGACAAGAAGACTCCAGGGAGACTTGACACCCGTTCTGGTTCAAGAGTGACCTCAGAGCATTGGTGCGCTCAACATTTGTTGTCCAACGCGAAAGAGTTGGTCAATGACAAAGTGGGCATCGGTGTTGTTGGCGTCATTGTGGCATGTCACAGTGGAACTGTGGGGAGCGGTCGAGGAGGGTTGGGCAAGGCACCAGCACTGGCATGTCTGTCGTCGACGGTGTTGTCATCACCATCGTGCGGTGGCATCGGCATCGGCATCGTCGTCGTCATCGTGCATGGGGCTGTGGGCTGTGCTCGAGCCTCGAGGGTGGAATGGGTGTTTCGTGACGAAATATAAGTAGTCACTTATGCTAATGAGCAAAAGGATAAATGCCTATCGCTCTACCTACTTGTCTTAAGTGACAAATAGAGAAAGAACAGTTAGCATAAGTCCCTAAGAACTGCTATACC
>JBBPKV010000105.1:0-23601 GCA_038089455.1 Tylopilus cf. leucomycelinus
ACTCGCCGACGAAGTCATCACAACCGCGACGGTTGAGGGAGGGCCCTGTGGGCGGCAGCGCAACCGAAGCCACGACGATGCCGAGGAGCGTGAGCACGAGTTTGTTGAACAGCATCCAAAAAACCGACAGAAGGGACAGGTTCGTCGTAGCGAGGACCTCTGGCCCTCACCCTGCTTATAAGACGTCGAGGCATTACGGCACCAGCGCGGCGCGGTTTCGTCATGACTTGTGGGAAAGCGATATCTGGACCGGCAATCGTGAATCAACCTCTTGGCGCGCATTCTTCCGAAAGGTATGTGCCTACAAGGCTTTTTCTTTATAACTCTCAACAGGAATATCAGGCTCATACAGGTACCATCACCAAAATAGATCAACTGCCGAGGGCCCGAAGCCTGTCTGGCGACGGTGAACACTGCACTCACTATGCGTAACCGTAAATGCTATGCTGACAAATGGCAAGCGAGTTGCCTCGCTGTTTCAGAGGATAAGTAATATAGGATGGATCGTGAGTCGGCTCTTTGTGTGTGGGACACTTGATATCTAACAGACCGTCTTCTGCGGCTGAAGGATTTTATATCCGATGAGCGTGTCGGTCGTTGGGAATACTGTACACTCAAAGCTATGACAAACGCTCTGACCGGCCGCATCTGTCACAGCCTAAATCCCCCTATAGTATTATTGCATTAGCCCTCCAGAACACGATGGGTGACGTTATCCACTGTCTCTTCGATTCTCTCTCCTCACATTGACAACGCTGACCCGGCCGACTGGCTACCAACAACCGCATCGACAAAAACCCTTGATTTAACAGCCATAGTTTTGGTTGCCACTTGTGACAAGAAAACATGTGAGGGATGCGCAACACACGATGAAGGTACGCATGGACACTCAGGTACTCACTCCTCTCCCCAGGGATCATCACATACCCCCCGTTCTTGTTTCACCGCGTCGTTCGGCATCGGTAACGCAGTGGCAGCGGCAACGATGGCGAGGAGCACGCACGCGAGCCTGTTGTACAACATGGTATAAATGAACGTTGGGTCGCGAGTGGGGTTACCGTCGAGAGAGGCTCGGGGAGAAATCAGTGATCAATGCAAGTCAGAAAGGTTCACTATTTAAAAGAGTTATGCCGGGACGAGGGTGGGTGTGGATCATTCCTGACGTGACGTCGCTTCGTCAGGCGCTTGTGCTGCCTCACCATGGTCTGCCATTCGCTGACGTCGGTTGCTACAGGTCCTCTCCAATCAGGGATGGGTTAGGCCCCATGGGCGTCCCGATGAGGCTTGTCTCGAGATGAATGAATGCTGAAGTCTCGGAAAGAATAATTAATTTCAAGGCTACTACGCGTCATTACATTGGCTATGTTAGGCCTCGGGTTAGACATGGAAGAAAAATCTCGACTGCTTTGAACTTTGACAAGGATCATGATGATTATTGGAACATCAATAGATCTTCAGCGCACTTTGATGGACTCAGCCAAAGGATCACGTTAACGCTACAAAGATGATGGCGAAGGGTCAGGACAGATCATAACCGTGATATAACTGCGACAACAACCGACGATCAATCGGACAAAGGGGTTGGCTGCGACAATGCTTCCCATGTTCCGCCTTCACTTAGGGTCGATGGTGGCCTGATTTGCCCAGAAAGTCCTCCCGCCTTCCACGCCTCAAACCCGCCTATTATGTCGGTTGCGTTGAGCAATCCAACGTCGTGCAATGCCGCTGCGGCGAGGCTGCTCGCCTGCCCGTCTTCGCAATATACGATTATCCGCAAATCGTATCGATCGGCTATGGCGAGCCTAGTCTCACTTCTGGGGTCGAACCGCCACTCGAGATCGTTCCGTTCTATGATGAGGGAGCCGTGAATTCCACCCGAACGTACGCGTTGGGAGGCAGGGCGTATGTCAACGAGGAATGCCGGGATGGGGTATGTTGGGTCATGGAGAATTTCCCATACATGGTGAGGAGTGACGCGTTGGAGGCGTGCACGAGCTGCAGCTACCAGCTGCTCGATGGTTCTCGAGCCGGGGGGAGGTGAGAGGGGATCAAGGGGCGCACGGACGGACTTGGAGAGGAGATCCCAAAGGGCGGCAGAATCATAAGATGAACCTCCAAGTTCATGCACTGCGGCTACGAGAAAGTTTCCGTGGTTGGTGATGGAGACGACTCGACCTAGGAATTTGGAGCTGAAAAGGAGGACTGCGCGCTGGACGTCGTCGTCGTCTGCGCCTGTGATGACCAGGGTGTTGGTCTGTGTGGATGAGGTGGACGAGGGTGCGCCGGTGGTGCCTATTGCGAAGAGGTGACGGGAGAATATCCGTGCGCGGATGATTTCTGCTACGCGGGAGAGAAAGACGGCGTCGTCCATTTTCGAGAAAGTGAAGTAAACGCTTATCTTGACGCCCTCGACCGCCGTCGCTTTCGTGATGGTGCGCACGGCGATCCCATGCGCAACTTCGTCACGAACGCTATCGAGCGTACGGGGAGGCGAACAGGGGGATGTTGGGGATCGCTGCCCGCACTCAGAGGCTACGCTGCCCGCGCTGGATGGCTCCGAGGATGGCATCGCACCAAGCGATTATCAGATTCGGGGACAGTTGTCACGATGTTAACTAATATTGGCAGTGCTCGCGCAGACCCGGGATATGGCGACGACGGCGACGGCGACGAGTGCGCGCGTTGCCAGCTCATGGCGAAACTCACTTTCGTCCCACGCGTGACCTGCCAGCTGCCAGCACCGCACGCTTGTACTAAGCCCTCCCTTGTTCTGCACCACCAGGACTGTCACCGGCGGGTACTCGAAAGTCGGCATCCATCCGGTCCTTGTCACGAGGCTGCTAGCCTCCATACCGAACCATGCACATCGGCTCAGTTGGCCTCGGTATGTCATTCAGTCCCAAGTCGTGGGAGGTCGAAGGGCTTAAACCATGTTAAGAGGGACCAGGAGGAGATGCCTTCTCCTTCAAGTTGGTTTGGCTCACGGACGCCATGAAAGCGTTCGTGCTCTATCTCTTTGGATTCTTCACCGCTGTCTGCGGCGGCTTCTTGCCCTATGGCGCTTCCGAGAGTGCTCATGTGCAGGGGGCCAGCGGTGGCAACTACTTGATCGGCGTTGGCATCGGCGATGTTACTGGGTACGTCTCTCCCTAATCCGCCTTCATACACCTGCAGAGTCTAATCCCTGTCGAGCAGCCCAGTCGTAGAGACTAACATGATGGTGCGTGACATGTCGTCTGACCCGTGCTGTCCCATTAACATCTGGCAATTGACTGCAGGGATATGCATCACTAGCTCAGACCAATACGGGTCTGCACATGCGCCAGCGTTCCCGTGCGTTCATCATCGCTGACCCCAGCGACCCGACCTCCTCCACCTCTCGTATTCTCCTCATCTCGTCTGACATTTGCATGGGCGACACCGGTATCCGCCGTTCAATCCTCGACGCTCTTTCTAGTGATCCCATTCTCGGCGGTCTCTACACACCGTCCAACACAGCCATAGTGGGCACACATGCCCATTCTGGCGTTGGTGGCTATCTCGAAAACCTCCTTCCACAGATCACGAGTCTTGGTTACGTCAGTCAGACAGCACAAGCGATCGTAGATGGAACCCTCAATGCCATACGGAAAGCGCATGCTTCTCTCGCTTCAGGATCCGTCCGTGTTGGAAATACGACTTTACTGGGTGCCAATCGTAATCGCAGTCCTAACGCCTACGTGGCTAATCCTGCGGAAGAGAGAGCGAGGTACCAGTACGATCAAGACAAGGAGTTGTCTGTCCTTAGACTGGACGATGCGAATGGAGATCCCAGAGGGTTGATCAGCTTCTTTGCAGTCCACGGAACTAGCCTGTACGAGGTAAGAGGAGTTATCATCTCACTGCCAGACAAAGGCGTCTCAGTCGAGTTGTTGACCTGATGAACCCAGAACAATACTCTAGTCAGTGGGGATAACAAAGGGATGGCTGCATATTTGTATGAATGTGAGAAATCCGCGACTCCACCGAACATGGCTTCTAACGAACTTTGACGCTTTTATGGGGATTCATTGCGGGGCATCCCAACAGCCTATATCGAGCCGAACTCATCCCCCGGGAGCAGCAGCTTCGTGGCTGGGTTCGTTCAGTGTATGTCCTACTTACCACTCGCATTCTCTCGTCTGTCATCCTCCTCTTTACGTTGATGGGTACCCCCCCCCTTACCGAATCTACTTTGGGGTCGTTAGTCTCCATGATGGTTACTCCCGACTGACTTATCTTCTTTCCCCGTCAGCAAATGTTGGCGATACGAGCCCAAATACGTGAGTATCCTGCAGGCGTTCCAAATATCAGTTAAGCTGATTCACACTTCGTACAAACTCCACATATCATCCACACCTTTTATAAACGAATAGTCTAGGTGCATACTGTGAATCTCCTGGTAAACTCTATGATGGCCTATCCTGCGAAAATGAACACGCAACATGTGGGGGCTATGTCGAGGACTGTCACGGTCGGTCCGTGAAGTTTACGTCTCGCGCATCTATTGTATACTCAATTTAAACGCGCAGGGGCCCGGGCTTCCGCGTCTCGGACTTTTCCTCCAATTTCTTGATAGGAAATGCCCAATTTGAAGCTACGCGTCAAGTCATGGAGTCATCAGCGCCAAAAGTTATTTTCACGAGTCCAGACACCACTATCGAAACTGCAAATACGACACCTCTCACGAGCGTGAAGGGTTCCGTGAGGAGCATTCACGTTTACATGAATATGTAGGTCATTTGCTCCAGATCTGTATAGACGTCGCACCCGAACAGCTTTTATGAATAATTGATGTGCTAAATCGATTTCAGGATGAATTATACGTTCACGCTGCCTAGCGGAACCACAGCACGTACCTGTCCGGCGGCATTAGGTTGGTTCTCGTCCTGCATGTATCCGCCGTCTTACTAAGCGGACTAACTTTGCAGGGTATAGCTTTGCTGGCGGAACGACGTCAGTCCATATTTCACTCGGGGGACAATGCTCAACTCATGGTTCCCTTCGTCAATCATTTCAATTTCGTTGTGTTTTCGCCTATCAAACTCCTCTCAAAGAGATGGCCCCGGAGCGTTTGACTTCATCCAAGGCGTCAACTCGTCCACCCCTCATAATCCATTTTGGGAGATCGTCAAGGGTATAGGCATCTGATCCCTCTCTTCGTGGTTTTTACTAAGACACCAGCCGTTCAGATGCAGTTACTCCCCCTCCGCCACAAGAGCAGATTGACTGCCAGTATCCGAAGCCTATTTTGCTGAATACCGTGTGTTGCAATTCAGGCTGTCCGTGACACTAATTCACCTAGGTATTTAGGGCTATGCCGACGGACCGTATCTATGGTCCCCGCATACAGTTGATATTCAAATGCTTCGCGTCGGCAATTTTGTCGTTCTAGTCATGCCTGGGGAACTAACGACCATGGCTGGCCGGCGAATGCGGTATGTTTGTCTTCTTCTAGGAGGCTGTGGGTATGTGGGACGTGTTTGCTTACGCGCCTGAACCAATGTCTGGAACGCTAGTGAGGCACTGCGTGCTCGACTCATCTCATCTGGTGTTCTTGACGACTCAGCCTATATTGTTATCGCTGGCCCTGCGAACACATATGGACATTACGTTGCAACACGCGAAGAGTATTCAGTTCAGCGTTACGAAGGAGCCTCCACCATCTTTGGGCCTGGTACGTCAGGCTCTCTACAGTGAGCATCAACTGATTCTGACGCGGACATCCAGCGACACTTGAAGCTTATATCAATCGGTATAGTGTTCTTGTTCCCTATCTTGCAGATCAAATCCCGACATCGCCGACATCCGATGCTCCCTCACCTGAGCAGACTTCGGACGCAATCTCATTGCGGGTAAGATTATCTCAATCCGCATATGTTATCTCCATCCACTGCTCGCTCATACGCTACGCGCAGACACCGGTCGTCGCCGACAATGCTGGATCTAACAAATTCGGGGATGTCTTGATGGATGTAAAGAGTTCAACATACTCTGCGGGGGATACTGTCGTTGTGCAGTTTGTAGGCGCGAATCCAAGGGTGAGCGTCTTTGCGTCGTGTCCTCAACAAAGCCTGATCATGTCTGTGCGTTTCGGAATGGCAGAACAATCTCCGTCTTGAAGACACGTTTCTCACTGTCGACCAGCTTACGAATGGAGCTTGGTCGACCGTACGCACAGACTCACATCCATCTACCGTCTATGAGTGGGCCAGGACGAGCTTCTTGTTGGGCACTAGCACAGTCAATGTTAGCTGGTAAGCACCACTTTTTCACCTTCACACTTCTGCGTACATGGACCTTACTGTCTCACAGGACGATCGAGGACGGCACGCCCGGTCAGCGGACGTGTGTTTCACATACTTGACGTCTAACCCATCGTTTCTCTGTAGCGGGAACGTACCGAATCTCGTACTACGGCGATGCCAAGCCACTCCTCGGGGCTATCCAGTCCTTTACGGGCACATCCTCTTCTTTCGCTGTCGGGTGAAGTGCATCGGGAGCGCGGAAGGAGGTGGCGTCGAATATCTAGATGAATGCCTGTCGACGACGCGTCGAGTGAATACAAAGAGAGTGGTTGTCGGATGGCAGGAGCGAGGACTCGTTATCTATCGAATACGCTACTTTACAGTCGAGCATTGCAAGGACAAGTATCGAACGTGCTGTCGTTATAGTGGGGTGCTCAGAGCGTTCGAGTTAAAAGCAATGATTAGGCACCTGTTCGAGCCATGCACACGCATCCGAGTTGTGTCCATCGACGGCCTTTGCACCATTCACGCTACGGCAGAGACTACGCGCCTCTCTGGCAGCTTTGCTTGGCGGTAGTCAAGTACCCCCTCCCTTCCAGACTGTCAGTATTCCAAGACGTGCCCGTATCATCGTAGCGGACGGTGTCAATAGCTAGCGAGCACTGATGGTCGGCCGCTACACCGATGCGAGTCGCAAAGCACCGTCACATCAATCCGGTGTCAGTTATTCTCCTCGTGCAGTCATTTAGGTTTTCGGCGTAGGTGACATAGTTGGGCGGATGGACATCGGCGAACGCATCTATGGAATGGTCAGCTGGGACTGGCAGGTACATGGCAGATGGAGCTGCAGCCAGCTGGTTCCAAAAACTCGCTGCCCGTCGAATTAAGGGGCATCGCCGTTGTCGAAAGACAGAAGCTGGGGGTCACGTCAAGAGCGAAAACAACCTTGGTGCCGGTCGAGGCCCAGACACCAGTGCCAGCTGATTCAGCGTGGTGTCTACGCGTCACAGTCAGCACTTTCATTCTCACTCTGGCTCACTCGATGGTTCGGATGCCCGAGCTTCCACACTCAATACCATAGGGCGCAAGTTTCCTTTCTCCCCTTCATAACAGGTATGTAATCAAGAAAGACACTGATTCTTTCCTTTCACTGGCAACAACCATGAGACATACATAGTACATAACGCAACTTACACCACTGCTTATTTCCTAGTCTTCCGCGTCGACCGGCACGAACTTGAACAACTGAGCAGTCGAAAATCTCGGGGGCTCGGAAGGCTGGACGATGATGAGCTTGAGCTCGATCTGGACCACATATCAGAAGCCGCTATCAAGAGGGAAGAAAGTTCAATTTACCACCGCACGGGAACAGGGATCAGCGTCAAAAGGGACGGTCCATCCCTTTCCCCTACCGTTGACCGGCTCGATACTAACAATGGGATGTTAGCTTGGTGGAACTTTGGAATCGTTCTGCGGACCACGCACGTGTATGCGTCCTGAAGGACTTGGTAGGTAGCGCGCCACTCTAGATTTTGTTCTTTATGGACGGTCGCAGTGACCCTGTCCTTGATTTCCCCGGTGAAGGGATATCCGCCAAGACTGAGCCGATAGGTTTTGTGGCCTTCTTTCCTGACCCTCCACTATAATCGATGAGGTGAGTCTTTCATTCCGATCGCAGAAAGGAAACCGTGTCATACGGTCGTGACCGGTCCGTTGAGGTGCACAGTCTGCCAAGCCGGCCGTGTGTGGTTGACACTGGTGGGAGGGTTCCCCTCGAGAAGAGAGACGATCTTGAAAGTACCAGCTGTGAGGTTGGGAGCCATAGAGACTGACTTGGAGTGCGGTAGGAGGCTTGTGGGGACCAAATGTGCTCTGCAAGTCGCTCTTTTATAGCCATGGAGAAGATTGGTCCTGGCAGAATCTGCCCTCTCCATTCTCGCGGCGCACGGCGCACGATTTGCCCCTGGACTGGACTGTGAGGCCCCCCTCTTCCGTGACACATGTTTACGCTACAGTAAGCTATTTCAGGACTGCCATGTCCGCTCGAATTTGGAATCTTGACGCTGCGATTCGCTAGCGAGTTGTTGAAGGGTGCGCAAATGACTTGTGTCATCGCTCATACTAGGGGGGGCTTCCAAAGAGAGTACCCAAGACGGCGTTCATTCCACCGGGGTACAGCAGGTGACGAACGAACCGACGGCGTTCTCCTGCCCTCCCCCCCTTGAACGAAGATTCAATGGTTCAATGATGTAGGTGGGATCCTTTGGGTATTTAAGCAACGGTAAATCCCAGTCATATTCATATGCACGATAGTAAGCTGCATCGCGACAAGGAACGGGCCGAGATTCGACATCTGGAGTTGATGACACAAGGACGGTTTGTATAGTTGCGGCCGACCATCGGTGTATTCTTTTCCTAATTTCCGTGCCAGATATCTGACAGTGGTAATGCTTTTACGAGAGACTGACCGAATTCAGACAATGCTCAGTAACCTGAGATCAAATTACATTCCTCTCGAACTTTGCATGTAGTCCGTCACCGGCAGCTGGTGCAAGGGCGCCAGAAGAAGCGTAAATCAATGATGTTCAGGCCATCGCCCATCCTACTTTTCCACCATTGTTCGTTGGCAAGTCCAACGTATCCCCATACGGCTCGGGTGCTGCGCTTTGGACCACAACTGGGTGGCACGTCTCCTGACATGCTGAATATAAAAATGCTGTACTTATCCCTGAAAGCGTATCACTCGCAAGCAGGTCGAGAGCAAAATGCGGTTTTCATTTGATATTTCTAGAATACATCCGGGTCATCCGACTAGCTATGATGAGTTAGAGCGGGTGCGCCATCGTTCTTGCCCCTGGCAATCCAGTGGGCGGTCGATCGCACAATATCCCTTGGAGTTCTAGATTTCCTCCAGGGATTACGAAGCACACATGGATAGCTCGATTCACATATCTTATGTCGCAGTCATTGATATCTATTGACTGCTCCTGCACATATTTTGTTCAAGCATCTCACCTGGTGTCGCGCAGTCCCATGAGGGTTTACAGTATAGTACGTTCAGTCTGGGCCCGGTCCCGACGTACATGAAACTGCAGCTTGGGACTTAAGTGTTTAATTTAGCATTACGCCGCCGTGGAGAGGACGCCGCCTACTTCTTCGCCTTCGTATCACCTCTCCGCCGCCCATATCATATGTCCCGGGGCGCAGGGCAAGATCGCGGGACCTGACTGCATCCAAACCTGTGGAGACCAGTACGCCTCAGAGTTCTGGATCTCGCTGCGGAATGTTCCAATGGACACCACTGGTAATTAAATGTGGACTCATTCAAGCGAGTGTGACCCCCAGAAATCCCGCAGCATCACTCGAGCGAACAAACGAGCTTTCTTTACACGGTTCTCCCGCAGTGTGATTATGTCCTCCTTGATTTGATTCCACTACAACCCCTCCTACGAGACGTTCATTGTACGCTTCCGCCGGGAGAGGTTAACCGGGACCGTCGTATCACCCACTCGGCGTCTCGATTCTTTCCGTGGCACAAAGTAAGCACCTAGTTAGAGTTCCCCTTTGTTCCCCTCTTTGTTCGTCCCATTCTAGGCTCGACCTGCATGAATCTGTAAAATTCAACGTCGTGACCGCGACGTTCCGAGTCGAGCTGCTCGGCTTACTCAAATCCGAGGACGTCACCATCGACCTTCACCACAACCGCTTGACGGTGTCTGGCGAGTCGCCTGCCACCGACTCTCACGAGGGTACGCGGTTTGCGAGCGTCGCTATTGGCCTGTAGGAATGTAGTTCTAGTGCGCTGGGCATGAATCAGTCACTGTATATATAGCTTGACTGGAAACAGTGATCCAATCAGCAAGTAAGGGGGGAAAGGATCCTGCGTTCCTAGTTCGATATGACGAACAGGGATGCGGCATAGGAAGCGATGAGCACAAAAGCCGCGCGCAAGAGCAAGTGGGAGTTACTCAACCTTATCATTGCTATTTCTGATAATTGAATTAGAGTCCACACGGATGCTATGTAAACCCTTCGACTCGGAGCTGCTTTCAACCGCGATCATGTCTTCTAGCCACAGTAGCGAATATGACCACGACGCTAGCAGGCCGCATCATCCTCCAGGACGGGACCCGGCCCATCTCCAGCCCGAAGTCTTGACTGCCCATGGCCCAGCTGATCACTCTCCCAAGACGGCTGCAACCGTCAGTGGGCCTCAGTCGCATCCACCCTTGGATAAGCTCTTCCATCCCCCTCCTTTCCCTCCCTCCGTGTTCTCTCCGAGATTCTTCCCCGGAATCGACCAAGCCTCCACTCGAGCGCTCATCAACACTCTGTCAGACAACCACGTGCACTGGCATATCTTCTTCAATCAGAAGGGCTTCCACAAGTATGTCACGTACCAATACATACCGGTCTCCTCTTTGACATCTCTCACAGCCATGCTGCCCACCATTTACTTGCGATCTGGGCATTGGGCGCTCCTGGACCCGTCATCGAAGCTGCATATGCCACTCACTGCGCGTATCAGCGCCCTGCATTTGCATCCCCTGGTCCCATTAACAATCACAATCTGTATAAGCATTTGGGCGACGAGCGGTATGTTGATCGACAGATACCTTAGCGTGCATTGATAAGAGTCCTACCCCAGTTATTACGCTGCCTATCTTGATTACTTTACGTCTGAACTTCTGCAGAAGGGTTTGAAACGATGTCTCCAAGAACATATTTTCGAAATAGAGGCCAACTTTGGTGCTTCATGCCCTGAAATGCTGTCGCGTCTCGTAGAAGGCCTTTTCCATCCTTTCATCCATGTCGGATATGGTGCGGAATTCGACTCTGTTGGCGTTAGTGCCGAGGGTTCGTGTCCGAATATTCGTCGGCAGATAGTCCTTGACGCCGTTTTCGCAGGCTTGGCCATGACCGCAGTCCACGCTGTTAACCCGGACTTACTTCCAAGATCCTGGTTTGCCGATGTGATTTCCAGCGTCGACACGAAGGGTGGCAATCGCACAGCACTCTCGATCGTTGCGCTTGTTTCATGCGACCCTCGTTTCTCTCACATGGACGAAAACACGACGAACACAAAGACCTGGACAGAGCATGGCCCTATCATCCACGACTATGTCAATATGTGGAAGTTTGACATATCGACTGAGGCTGGCATTGGTGATGCGATCGAGGAACTCTCATGGGCGAACACCCTCATCTACGGCGTCGGTGGATCCTCCCCAAACAAACCCTTCAGCGCCGATTTCTTCTTGATGCATCTAGTGACGTCGTCAATCTTCCTTCCATCCCTGTTAGCGTGCATCGACAAGTTTTCTTCTCGGCGCCTCTTGTTGCTCGCATACTTCTCTTCCAGCCTCTCGTACTACGTTTCGAGGGGGCGTCCTCAGCTCGACATTCGATCCTTTTACAAAAACACGGAAAACGTCTTGCACAAGATTCCCGGACCGAGCACCAAGCCAGCTCCGGGTACGTTGCCTACGCCAACCTCCGGCCTGGCCCAGACTCCGGATGCATGGTACCCGATGATCCAGACGACCATCGTGCATCCCAACGAGCACCTTTGCAAGACCCAGCGTGCACTCGCCCACCAAACCTCATTGTATGGCACACGGGAGAAAGGTTGGTGTTCGCCGCCGGAGGGTAGGACGGTCATCACTGCACAGGTGGCGAGGGAAGAAGAAGCGGAAGACAAGGTTGGGTTGCAGGAGCTGGACGGAACGCTCTTCGTGCGAGTGGCGATGCTCACGCAGAACAGGCTCGGGTGGATGCGAGAAGGCGAACCAATGGGTGAGTGGGACCGTGAAGGGTTCTATTGGAAACCTGAGGAAGCAACGAGTGCGAGCGGTAAGACCTTGTGATGACGAATTGGTGTCGTGATAAAGTTTTCCCCTGTATACTAGTGTGTCATATTGTATCGATGAATTGTTTTTCTACCCGGCACGTCCGGGCCAGGTAGCGTGATCCAGTTATGTTACCAACACCACAGCACCATCCACTGCGAGCTGTCTATCCTACGTCAGGCTCCCTACAGCATATGCCCTGTACGTAACAGTGCTAATATATGTTTGATGCATCTCTCTTGTGGAAACCATTTCCGTCAAGTGCATCTCGGGCCATCAACGCATCACTGTCCACACGACTCTCGGAACTCAAACCTGGATTTGTGCGGTTGCTCCACCCGCGACGGTCAGGCGGAGCAAATACCACTTGTACCGGAACTACTAGGCTCCACAATATATTCACGCCACGATCATATCATATCATGCCTCCATCATCTACAGGTCCCTGACGGAAGCAAAGAAAAATAGGACCGGATGTCTACTACGTCACTGACAACTGTCTCCGGGTCGATTTGAGGTGACATGCACCCGGTGCACTGTGGAGGGGGGAGAATGGCGGACGTTGACCCTAGGCCGCTATCATCGTGCGCACGCCTACGACTGAAACCACGTGACTTCCATCTATGGGGATGCCCCTGTGCGTGGACTCCTAATTGCGGAGAAACGACGTCAACTGCCTTTGAGCTGCAACGCGGAAGGACGACGCGCCTCTTCGACCGACACCCCATAAAGAAGGACGCCATGAAATATACTTTAACAAAAGAACTGCGAAGACTTGTTACCCCGTCACGATTGCACCCAACATCGTCTCCACCTCGGTCATCGCCGGCCGCAACGGCGGTATCGTGCTCCAACACCGGTCCAACACGCCCCAAAACGCTTCTTCCTCTAGCATCGTCGCGAAACGCATGTCCGGGATCGGTGGCGCCCCACGGCATGGCCGCACGCCGCGCAGAATGTCGAGCGTCACTGCACGGTCGTTGCGGCGGTGTGGATACGGCAGGTCGCTGGTGGCTATCTGTGTGCGCGCGTGTGGCCCGAAAGGACACGTTTTTCAGAACGCCATGAAGGAGAGATGAGGGGAAGGGGCGGCGAGGCAGCATGGACGGACGACGACGCACCTCTAGACAGACGCACCCAAACGAGAACACGTCGCTCTCGCGCGTGACGGGACATGGCGCCCCGTCGTCCTCGACGAGGGAGAGGATCAGCTCGGGGGCCATCCAGCGGGTCGAGCCTGCGAGCAAGGACGTGCCCAGCTGCGCCGCGCGCAAGCTCGCGTCGGCGAGCGAGAACTCCTCGACGACCGTCGATAGCCCGAAATCGGAAATAAGTGGCTGTCCCTCGTCGCTGACGAGGATGTTGGTCTGGGGAGAGAGCCTTAGTCAGTCCCACCGCTCATAAAAGACTGGACCTGGAAGAACGAACGCCTTTGAGGTCCCCGTGGACGACGACGGGTTTCATGTTGTGGAGGTAGCTCACGCCGGACGCGATTTGCCTCAGCTACGTGGTGCTGTCCGTGAATGCGTTATTTCCTCTTCGTCGTCTCACTTACCAACCCTAATCGGTCAACGCGGACGTCTTCCCGTTGAATGTACTGCATGATCGTGCCATTATTGCACCAAGGAGACACCATCGCAATAGACTGGACGGACTGAATGACGCCGTACATAGGGCAAATATTGGGATGCTGCAAGCGATACCAGGCAGCGATCTCTGCTTTCAAACGCTAAAGCATCCATCAGGAACGAAAAGGATACACGACCGAGTGGACGCACCCTCAAAAGCTTCTCGCGTACGTCGTCCATCACGCTCTGATACTGACGAAGAAACTTGAGCGCGACCTACCGCATCACACGTTTCAGCACGCATCACACGCTGTATGATCCATCGCCACCACACGAGACCTGGCGACACGCACCGTTCTAGACTGGCCCACCGCGTCCGTCCAAATGCCCTTCCACACGTCCGAAAAGCCGCCATGACAGACTGGATGCTGTCCGACCTTGCAGACCTCGTCTGTGAGGTCGACGACCAACATGTTCCCCTTGACAAGCAGCGTCTTGGTCACTTTTTCCAACGTCGCCTTGTGTCGCGCGCGCTGTTTAAGCCGCGAGTAATCAACGTGTTCCGGGATCCACCGGCACTCGTCGTAATTGCCAAGCGCCTGGACGAGCGAGGTGAGCGAGGAAAAGTAGAGATGGGCGGGGTTGCGTTGCAGGAGGGAGGCGTTGCGCAAGTGAACATCGGACCGGGATTCAATGCCGACGTCGACCCAGACGGCGCCGTCTTGCTCTGGTCTACTCGCGAAGGTCGGCACGCTCTTCACCGGAAAGCCCGTGTCGTAATCTTGGTCCTCTGCCCCAAGAACGTACAGCGCCAGAGTTGGCATCACTGGAAACAGAAAATGCGACGACGTCCTAGGAAGAAGAAAGGCATCAACGCGTGTGGTTCAGAGGAAGAGCAGTAAATCACGCCCACGGATCGCCGCCAAATCCCTCGTCCAGCGAGGTGAAGCACGTGTCAGGCAGCACATACTGTTGCTCCTCCGAAGCCACGCCAAAACACACCTCCGCATCCAAAAACCGCCAGCAGTCGAACCCCTCAAGCAACTGGTGCCGCCCCGCCTCCGTCACACGGCCACCGACACCCCGATGGAGAAACGCGTGAAAGCTGCCCAGGACGGCGCGCCGCCGGACCTGGTGCCATACGTTCCGCGCCTGGACGACCGTCTCCCCAACGACGATGCGGCAGGTCAACCGGCCAATGGTCTCCTTGTAGGCATCGCTGTTGCGGTACCGGAGAAACACAAAGTACCGGAGCAGCAGCTCCCGCTCGCGTTTGACCATGCACACCTCGAATCGCCGCCCAGCGCGGGCACATTGTTCCGCTGCATTCGCCTCTGCGCCCAAGCCCGAGCCCGATTCCGGTCCGGGACCAGACTGGGATGCCGTATCGTCTACGCGTACGACGCGTGCGCGCACACACATGCCACGGATCTGGAGGGTGACCGCGGCGATGATCCGCTCGACCTCTGCCTCGAGACGCACAAAGGCCTGCTCGGCGGTCCGGAGGGCAGCATGGCATCCCTCATCGTCGTCGAGCGCGTCGGTGATGAAATCATGAAAGACGGTCCGGGTCTGTTCGGGGATGCGCCGCGTCTCGGAGAGGACGTTGTGGAACACGTCGTAAATGTGCACGCGATGGTCGTCGAGCGTGTGTCTCTGCGGGTCTCTTGAGGGCACGTGTGTGTGAGCTTGGAGGGGGCGCTTGTGAGAGCGGGAACGGTACGTACGCGTCAGAGAGCCAAAAGCGCCACAGGAATTGAGGGATGTAGGGTTCGACCTCGGACGTGTCGGTCATGGGGCTCCACATGGCCCGAAAACGGTCTTGCTGCGCCGTCTGTTGGGGGATCAGGCGGTACTGCGACGTTGCACAGCAAGTCTGCACTGGCCGGTGGTTTGATGTACGTCGTCCTATACCTAGCGCGCTGTGCTTGAAACCTAGGCCCAGTCACTTGAAACCAGTATTATCTCGACGGATGGCCGCAGGACGGACTTTCCCCAAGACTGGGCAGGTATAGGTCCCAGTAGTGGGGCGTTATGATAGGTGGGAAGGCTGCACGAGGCAGTGGGGTACATTTAAGTCATTGGAAGGGCCTCGTGTCGGCGAGCATAGCCCGATTATCTGCAAGGTCTGCTCCGTGTGAGTGGGTACGGTCAATTCGGTCATAAGCGAGTGCCTTATAGACATGATATCATCATACCTATAACAAGTACTTCAATCATGACTCGGACGTTGAGGGCACATGGCAGGGGCGTGTACATATGTCATGTCAATATGTACAGTGCAGGCCGACGGTAGTGTACTACACTGGCATGTGCTCCGAGGGCGCTATCCACGAATAAATTATAGAACGGAATATATGGCACATGGGCTACAAGAAAAGGAGTGTGCAAAGTAAGGATGAAACTGCTTCAGAACATAATTCACGGCCTAGTTTGCTAGACAAGAAAAAACAAACCACCTCATGATCGGTAACTTGGAGGCGGAGGAGAGAATGCCCTCGGTGGTGGATTGCCTGATCTACCCTCGAAACTATGTTGGGGAGTGCTGAAAGCATATTCCCCGGTGGGTGGGTGTGGTGGCGGCAGCTCGCTCGGTAAGGCCATCTCCGAGCTTGGATCATCAAAAGGATTCTGCAGTGGCCCCGCATGCGGGCGACGCTCGGGAATGGCATGCAGGGGATACGCTTGTCCATCTGCGGCGTTCGCCTGGAGTTCCCACCCTGCGGTATCCGTACTTTCCTGTCGTGGTCGGCCGACGCCTGCAGCGCTCCTAGAAGAAGGCACAACAAAAGCCGTGTCAAACGGGGCGTTGGCTCGGCGAGGTTGTGGGGCCAAGACGCGGGGATCTGCTGCATAACCAACTGCACGACCTTGTCCATCCCATTGCTGATGGGACGATTCATAAGGTGCATCCGAGCGCGCAAGAGGTCTAGCTACGTCTGCGTCCGATGCATTGGGGTTGAATACGGAACCGTCGGTTGATCCAGCCAAACCACTGTTTTGGTATAGCCCATCTCCGTTCGACTTGACCTGGCTGTGGTGTGGGAGATCAAATAAGGCTCCACAAGGGAAAGATGTGACTGACCGAGCTTTTCGGCGGGCGTAGATAACTTCGGGCTTGACTCTGTTTATCTCTTTTTGAATGTACCACATCGCCGCCACAGTCACGATCAGGGTGACGGCACCGACCGAATAGCTAACGATTTTGCTGTGCTTCGTGACGGAACCTGCTCTAGGATCAATACGAGGTTGGGGGGTGAACAGGGAGCGTACCGGTTGACCCACTCTCCAACAAGGTGCCGAGGTAGACGGTGATGAATTGTTTGGGCATGGACAAGAGTGCGGCGACGACGAAAACGAATATGTTCATTCCGCAAACGGCAAAAATGGCGGTCGTGACTGGTAGAGGATCAAAAACGAGCGAGTTCGATGGAGTAAGGACGCACAGTGACCCGGGACGGCGCTATAACGGACAATGACGGCGATCTTGAAGCCACCATCTCGTACAACCTTTGCGAGAGCGGCATATTGAATGCTCTTCTTTTCCTCTTTTTCCGCACGTGCGCGGAAGAGATATCTAAATGCACTATGGAGGGCTGAGAAAGGGTGGGGGAGGGCGAGAGAGTACGCACTAGAAATTGCCAATCTCACCAAGGAGGGTGCCAGCTACGGTGATACCGAAGCCGGGCCAAAGACCCCATACGAGACCACAGACGATGGCGACAATTTCGTGACCAAATAGCTGTGGGAGTGGATGAGCGGGGTCAGAGAATGGTACGTGACGTGGACACGGACGGGAGGGAAAGATATGATGAAGAAGATGGCGATTGGCATGAGCCAACCAAAGGGGACTCTAATGAGAGTATGAGATGGTCAGGGGGAGAGACAGGGACGACGTAACATACCGATGCATCCAATTGGCAGCGGGCTGTACAGCGTGCACGATTGCACTATGATAAAAGATAAAGAGGGCGCCAATGACGACAACGACGATAATGACTGCATAATAGACTGCAATGGAGTGAGCGGACGAACGAGGGCGAGAGCAAAGTACGGACTGAGGTATTGTCTGGTCAATAGCTTATCCTTTCTAAAGACAGCGCGGTAGTTGAAGAGAGACTTTTGGTTGAGTCCCTCGATCTCGCTGGGTGTCGGACTGGGCGTTCTGTTGGTCAAGCGGACGTCGCGAGCGACGGGGTTGTACGGTGCGGGCGAGCTCATAACCGGAGGAGGACGAACGTCGGCTTTTTGACGCTCCACGCTCCACCGCCAAAACAGACCACGTGACCATCACTAGGTCATGGACGACCGCATCGCCAAAAATCTGGCCGACATTGGCGCTGTCTCGCTCGACGACTACATCGACGGCCACAGCGTCGCACCGCATCAGCTCACTGGCGAGACCGTCGACGGTAACGCGGTCACACGACTACACCAGGCTTGCCAACGCGCGTTTCGAAACACTGACCCCTTAAAGTTTGAGTTCATCGAACAGTCCGGTTCGACGAGTGAGCATTGCCCCGCATCCGCAGCCTCCATTGAACTTTTGTTTAAGGCAAGCAGTGCATCCTTACCATCACTAAGCCAGACGGCGTTCGGCGTTCATACGCCACACAGCCCGTCTTTGCAAAAAAGACCGACGCAAAGCTGGAGGCAGCTAAAATCGCCATCGACCTAGGCGCACTTGACTTCATGACCACCGGAGCGGCATATGCCCGCGACCCGGTACCGGCAACCGTAGAGCCGTCCAACGTAGGCAACGCCACCCATTCCGACGTCATGTCTGCGCAGTCCACCACGCCACCAGAATCGTTCGTGGACGACATCGACACGTGCTGTCGCGACTGGCGTGCAGGTCACATAACCCCTAAATGGGTCTCGTTTTTCGACCCCAAGTCGCCGCAGAGTGAGTACCCGTCACCCTGTCCGTCAACTAATCACTGACCCAGTACAGAACAGGGCTGTGCACTTCGCATTCAGCTCTCGTCCCACGTCTCTTGCATCTACCTTTCAGATTCCACATTCGACACTCACTTGGATGCAAAAGGGGCGTGTGCCAAGGCCGCTGTTTTGCAAGGTGTCTTGGACTTTATCAAGCATGGAAATGGCCAAACGCGTCCCTCGTCACCTGTTCCTTCATTCTCATCCACGTCACGCGCCCCCCCGGTAGACGTCACGACACCGTGGACGCTACAAGCATTCTATGATTCCCTTCCGAGACCATTTCCAGAATCCTTCGACACCAATGATGCCTCAGAGATTAACCCCCTGGCATGGATGAACAGCATCGTACAGAACGCGAGAGGAGGAAAGCTCGTCTTGTCATTCTTCTTCACCTCTGATGGCCCGCCCGGTTGTCAGTGTCTCGACTTTCCTTTTAGCCTTGTTACTCAGTCCTCTCGCAGTGCACGGCTGTATCCTCAAACTCGATCGTCCGGGACAGTACAAATCGTCCCTTGTCGACGCCAGATTCACCAAGCGGTCCGACGCCAAGGCCGCCGTTTGCTTGCAAGCCATGTCCGAAGGCATCGGCGACTATATCCGCTCCATCACAGCCGCCATCGACAACAAAGTCACACCCAAGATGCGTTCGTTTTCGGGCAGTCTAGTATATCCTGCCTTGACCTCGGCGCTCAGCAGGATCGACACCGACTTGCATCCACATTTCGAATACCACAAAGAAAGAGACGGTTCGCATTCATCTCTTTCTTACATCACGCAAACGTTCCCTAACTGTCAACACGTAGCGTTCGGTGCAACCTTGATTGTCGGTCTGTCGACGTTGCCCACGCCAGACCAGATGCGACGGTATACAGTCCCGAGCGACTACCGCAGCAAAGCGGACGCAAAAGTAGCTGTAGTCTGCTCTGCCGCAGAGCAAAGCGTCGTTGAATTTGTTCGTTTCCGGGGAGGAACGGTCCCGGACGGATACACAAGTCCCTATTCCTTGCACTCCCATAACCCAGAAGCGTCCAGAAAGCGAAAGCAACCCGGATCTGCTGAGGAAGGAGAGCAGAGCCAACCGGCAAAGAAGAAGAAGAAAAAGAGAAAACAGCGGGTAGAGGCCACGTATCACAGCCACCATACCCCAGTGGGGCAGTGTCATTCTGTCTACCCGAGCAGTGACCAGGCTCATGGCATTTCCGACCTCAGTGACATGGGTCTACCACAGAGTCTCCCCGCGGACGGCTTGTGCGACCCATCTCAGCCGGGCGTTGGGGATGGAAGTGGATCTGGTGCAGCTCGTCCCGTGGTGTATGGCCACGAGATACCTTATAACGCGCAGATGTATGCGTCGTATCCTGCGGTGCTGGATCCGAGGTTTATGGGTGGCGGTGGACCAGGTAGTCGTAGGTATGGCGTCCAATCAGCCGCGTATGGTGGTGGATCACATCCGTTGCGCACTGTCGATGCCCTACTCCCTGAGAGCGGACCGTCTCATGCAAGGCCGGGAACTTCGTCCACTTTGCCTCGGCCGGCTGAGGATGCGGAGCTGGAACCTGGTGAAGTGGTGTCTTGTGCAGAATCGGAATTCTCGGTAGGTTCGAGTCGAAACGAAGACGGCGAGGTGCCAGCGAACGAGCGAGGGATGGGCATCACATTGGCGGCGTTTGGAGACTCACCGCAGGTCCTCGATGTGGACATGGCCGAGAACGGGAGGGACAGTGACGATGTAGAAAGTGTCGCAAGGAAAAGCACTGACAAGGGCAAGGCAAAAGAGACGTCTCCTGCAAACACGTCCGTGGTCTCCCGAGACGGTCCCGCGACTGCGTCCCCTGTTTCCCACGTAAAGAATTTGACAGGTATGCGACCTCTTACCTGCTCATGCCAGTCCCTGACATGTTCGTTGGTCAGATTATTGTGCACGACATGGCTGCGGCACTCCGTCGTTTCATGAGATGCAGAGTCAGGGCCGATTCCGAGTATGGATCGTAATCGGCAGGGAGCGCTTTGATCTCCCGACGACATATAGGACAGCAGAGGAGGGACGGCAGCGAGTGGCGAAGCAGGTGTTGGTACGCTTTTCCAAAGGGCCGTCGGGGACGTCCTCGTGATTCAGAGTAAAGGTACACCCATCGACGACATCGTCTTAATCAACGTTAACGCTGCTTTAATGTAATCTACTGCACGTCGACTGCTTGTCGGGACGATTGAGCCATCGATACCCCGCTCAAAGCAATCTATAATGCCCAAGGGTATGTCCTCGTCCCGGACCTCATCCCAGTAGACCTCTTCCCCGCAGGTGCGAGTGCGTCGTCACCAAGGCCCGCGCAGGCCCATCTGGCCGCACCGACGCACGGTCGGGAAGCAGTCTCCCCCGTCCGATGACGGCAGCCGCGGGAACGAGGACGCCTGGGGCGTGTCTCTCTCTCGGTCTCTGCTCCACGGGAGGCGCCGTTCTGCTACTCCCGGGTGGTTGGGGAATCCTCCAGATCGCACGGAATATCTTACCTCGATGGGACTGAATGTAGATCATAAACTCTACGTTGCCGCTTACCAGTGAGTACTTGCTCCTCGTCTGATCAAGCTTGCTGATCCCCGCAGGATCGAATACGGCCATGTCAGAACAATAACCTCGCACCTCCAGTTCTTATTAACGGATCAAGGCGAAGAAGTAAACGGCGTTCTCCCCCACAGCGGCGTTATCCGTTTATGTAAGTGTCCAAGCGATACTTTCCACTGCATGTGTCGCGTATGGTAATTCCATACCCATGCTGGGGCCGAGCGTCTGTGGATACTTCGGACACGAGAGGGAGTGAAGATGCTTATGCACAATAAACATGCAAAAGCAATCTGCAAATCATCGACGGGCCACGTTACAAGATACGTGAATCGAACGATTGAACTGCGTCTCAGTCGATGCTTGGAGGGATCCTGCAACTAGGAGGCGTCGTGCGATCGATCGAACTCTGAACCGCCAGGCCTCCAGGAGCAACCACATCGATGCGGCACGCCCGCTTTAACCCGCCATATAACCTCGGAAATATTCGGATGAAAACACACCCAGTCAAAGAGTTCAAGTTCCTTCTGAATTTGGTTGGCCTTTTGCTCTCGACCCGCTTGCATCTGATGTCTCCGCCGTCAACGGTATACATTTATATTCAGTGCGCCCAAGAGACGGGCGATGCACCGGCTCGGACTGTGACTCAATGCACAGCATATGAACCGTGTGGTGATACGTTAGGCAACTTCTTGCCAAAGGATAGCCTTGTGGCCCGAACATAATTGGTTACTAGTACGCTGCTGTTGGCAGCCTTGAAGGAACAACAAAGATCACGGGTGGGGGCAGTTTATGCAGGGAGACTGATCTTTCCCGCAGCTATAAAATAGGGAGTCGCAGAGTGCACCTGATCCCAACAAGCCTCTCACCGCACTTTAAGTCAGTCTCGATGGCTCCCAACCTCACGACCGGTGCTTTCAAGATCGTCTCTCTTCTCGAGGGCAACCCTCCCGCTGGTGTCAACTTCACACGGCCTGCTTGGCAGAGCGTGTACCTCAACGGACCTGTCACTACTGTATGATGTAGTTTCTCGTCCCTGGTTAGAACAAAAGACTCACTGGCACCTCATCGCCTGCAGTGGGCAGTGGTCAGGGAAGAAGGCGAAGAAACCTATCGGCTCAGTCTCGGCGGATATCCCTTCACCGGGGAAATCGATGACAAGGTCACCGCGACCCTCCACGAGGCGCAAAATTTGGAATGGCGCGCCACCTACCAGATCCTTCAAGATGCATACACGTGGGTGGTCCGCGAAACGATTCCATGGTTCCACTAAGCTAAAGTCCCGTTTTCTTAGCATCGAGCCGATCAACGGCAGGGGAAAGGGATGGACAGTCCCTTTCGACGCCGAACCTAGTTCCAATGCTGTGGTAAATCGGGTTTTCTCACCTGTTTGGCACAGCACTGAGCTTCTGGTTTGTGACTCAGATTGAGCTCGCGTTCATCATCGTCCAGCCTTCCGAGCCCCCGAGGTTTTCAACTGCTCAGTTGTTCAGGTTCGTGCCAGTCGACGTGTAAGAATGAGAGAAGCTGTGTTGCGTACTATGTCTCAACGTCGTTGCCAGTAAAAGGAGAGAATATCGAATCAAAGGTTTTTCTTGGTTGTAAGAAATTTGCACATCTTCGTAGTGGGTGTTTTCTTGAAGCCACCCGAGAACGACACGGTGAGAAATGGGCACACCTTGCTAGGGCAAGCAGATCGCAATATCGCAAAGCATGCCTGGGCCGTCGGGAAGACATGAACTCCAAGCGAATCTGCTTCACCCTTCACTAAAGAAAATCCAGCTCAAGGTCCGAACGCTCAACTGAATAGCAACCCGTAATACATACCTCTCCGATGGGGATGTGAACAGAGCTGGGATGCAGGCGTCGTACCCGACTACTCTGCCACGGTACGCACCATGGGGAGCATTAGAGACCGATCAATAATAGAATGAATTTGTAGACAAACGATGTCCGTGCCCAGCAAAAACTGGCTAAACCAAACATCCCGAAGCCTTGGATAAATTACCGGCGATCGAAAGGATACTACAGTACATATGCTGATAGTACATAACGTTGGGACCCACCAAAACCCAATGCATTATCATGATTATGCACAACAGTAGCGGGTGACATATTGTGACATTACTGTGACACACCTTTACCAATGCTAGAACTACGTAGTGCGTCCTACAAAATGCTCGCCCAGCGTCGTTTGTTTCAAACCAGCAAACAGCGAACCCCTGCCTCTGCAAGTGCGCACGAAAATGATACAGCTGCTTCGACAACTCAAGGTCATTAGCCTCACCATACTCCAACACCGCCCCGCCCAGTTCCTCACACATCGCCACAGCTAGAGCCCTGGTAATGCACGGTTTAGCTGCCTCTTCGTCATCCAACTCGATTTCAACGATCTCGCCCTTTTCCACAGCTAGTTC
>JBBPKV010000106.1:17937-30262 GCA_038089455.1 Tylopilus cf. leucomycelinus
GGTCGTCCACATGGCAGAAGACATTCGGTCGGCTCAGAGCGTCCACCTCACGACAGCGCGGTCGCCCTCCCAGAGGAGCCCTCCCACCGATCTGTCTGCAAAGTTCCCCCCGATGGCGGAGGTCGGAATAAAGGCAAGGAAAGAGAAGTCTTCGTCGCGAATCCAGAGAGGCACCTTCGTGACCCGAGCCCATCCTTCGATTTTCCTTCGCAATCTCTTCCAGTAGATTTTTCTCCTATATCTCGCAATCACCTCCCACGTCACCCCGCTTTCTCGCACTTGCCCACCGTAGATTCCGCTTCATCCGAGGAAAACGAACACTTGTCCCACCGCTTACACGTGATACCCAAGATCATCCACACGCCGCCAACCCCACAACGGCCGGGAGGAGAGGTTGACCCTCCCTCGAAGCCGAGCAATACTCCCCCTAGAGTCGATTCTGGCATGATTCAAGTTGCTAAAGGCAGAACCGTTGCCATAGCTCACCGAGAGCAAGTCCTCGTATCGAGCTCTAACTCACATACAGATGCACAGCGCTCTTCTTCATCCAAGGGCCGTTTCACTCCCCGATTCCTTAACGGGAAAGATCTGCCTAAAATAAAGGATGGCGATGGGCAGAAATCGAACAGGCGACCAGCCGCTGGCTCTCATGATGCATCTACCCACAAGACCCCTGCCTCTAACACCAGTGGCCCTGTACGCAACATGACAAGTCACCGGGGAAAGCTTGGCAGCTTTGATTTCGAACGTCCTGTTTCCGCCCTCAACAGGAGTAGCTCTACCGTGGACCGGCAGAGAACGCATGTCTCAATAGATAACTCACTCCATTCAAACGCTCGCCTACACTCGCTGGAACGGACTATCTCAGGAGACTCTGCGCGGGGGCAGAAGTCTAGTTTGATTGCGAACCATCCTGGAGAGGCAGAGTTCCCCATGCTGCCTCAGTTGAAGCCGGATCACACCGGTGACACGTCGGTTCTATCATCCTCGTCTGTTTCCTTACAGACAAAGTCGACGGGAAAAGATGTTCGGAATTTCGCCCCCACAGGACAATCCTCCAGTTGGGGTCGTGCGTCTGGCAGGCGTATCCCAGGCACCTCGCATGGAACGTTCGCGTTTCAGCATCCCTCCTCGGTACCTAGTTCCCCGGATCCCCGCACCTTCAAATTGCCACATGAACCAAGTCAAAACGATCCTCCCGGACTCGCGTCCGGTCTCCCCCAATCTCAACCTTCGACTCCGTTGCATGCTATATTTGATGTCCGGGGGAAACATTCACGGGGACAAAGCTTCAATACGCCAGATTACAGTGGTTACTCAAACGTCGGGGAACGTAAACCCAAGGGAAAGGGGCGATCCCTTGATCTTGGTCTGGGACTTGCTTGGGCTCCTTCGCGTTTGCGCGAAGAAATCCTTATGCCAGGACTGATCCTGGCGCGGGAAAAGACAAAGCTGGAGAAGAACGGGACGGCTGTCACCAAAATGTTTGAAGGTTTACTATCCGAGTCCCGATTCCAGGCTTTTAAAAAATGTAAGGACAAGTGTTTATTCTTACACCTGCCTGACTGATAGTCTTCAGACGTCCGTCGCTTTGATGCACATGTTATTCCGCTTGAGGGTCCCTCTGGACTGCTAGCGCGAGTTGAGAAACTCCTTGTAGAAACTGGTCTCAGTGAGCACGAGAGAGAGATACTTATGTCCGAGTTTACTATTTTCGCCCAGAGTCACGGTGGATGATATCCGTAACGATGTTGGGTGTGCGCATATGTGGTCTGCTTTCGTTTTTGGTTGTTGTTGAATTTTCGCTATCTAATCATTCTCTTGCTGCATATATACCTGTATCGCTTTTTATTGCTCGCTATATCCATCGGTAGTTCGTTATGTCGCTCCTTTGCTGCGATTTCACCTAATACAATTGGTCGGCCCCTGCTTGTGGCGCGTGCGAGTGAATACAAGTCAAGTTGATGATACGAGTGTACACGGCGGCATGGCATGTGTTCAATGCACCACGACTATGTCGTAGGTCGCAGGGCTCTAAGTCTTTCCACTAACTTGTCATCTTCCTCGCCGATAGTCTCGCCTTTGGACAGGTCGGGTACGACGCCGGAGAGGTCCTTGGCAGCGAGATCGTGTTGTAACTCTATGTTTGCTTCTTCCGCCGTCTGCCTCATAAGCTGATCTATTTGATCTTGCGGTGTGGAGACCGCTGTCGTGCTGGACATTGCGTCCTCCATATAGGACGTCTGTACGTCCAGATCCGAGAATTGAGTCTCGAACTTGTCCATTACGAGCGAAATCTTGGGAAAACGATCGGGATGTTTTCAAAAAAGAGGTGCACTCTCTACACGACATACCTTTTCCAAGTTCATACTTTCCATTGCTCTGTCCATTCCTTTGACTACGGATGTCAAGTTGCCGGTCACCTGTCTCATTGTGACCGCAGTCTCCACCCTGCTCGCGACTGCATCGATGCGGCTCGCCAGACGAAGTAGGTTCAGCGATTCAGACTTTTTCCGGATCGCGTTGGAAGCGTATATCCGCGCGCCGTCGTTGTTGCCTTGTTGGAGTGCCTGTCGTGGATTGGGATAGGACCGCACCGTCACTCGGAAGATGGCTCAACGGACCTTCTTCAACCTTGCCTTCTCGGCCGTCTCGTCCTTTTGTGCCTTCTTTGCCTGCCTGTTGAGCGTCTTTGCGGTGAACTGTGTGATACAGTATCAGATGCGAGACTCGGATGGTCATGGCGGCAAGCAAACTTTGAGTTGAAACAAGGTCTCTGTTGGACGTGTTAGGCGTATACTTGATCGAGTAGGATGCACTGACTCTCCATGCCGCTCATGTTAAAGTGGTGTGCTGCGTCACAGCAGCAGCGCAGCAAGCGAAAGCGCATGACCCGTCACGTGACTTGGTAAGTCAGGAGGTTACAGCCTTGGCAGGCTAATGTTGGTCCTTTCGTACTAGAAGGTACTGTAACTGAGCATAGGGCAGCCTAACCCGTCTCACAGGCCGTCGACTTCAGTTCCCAACGAGCGAAGAGACGCGCCAAGCTCACATGCCATTTGACCCACCCGAACGACACTACGACGTCGGTTCTATCATCGCCAGCCACCGCACCGTGGTCTCTGCCGATTCTCTCGCTAGCATAGACCGTCCCCCTGACGAGACCGAGAATTTGCCTCCTGCTAAAATATATCACCCTTATTCGATCCATGTCCTCGCCCTTCTCATGCCCGCTTCCATCCTCGGCGTGCTCGCCAGGCTTGGTCTACAAGCATTGACTACGTATCCCGGGGAGAGCATTTTTCCATTGGCCTACCCACAAGCGACGGGCTGCTTCATCATGGGGGTTGCCCTCGGCATGAAAGCTCCCTTCGGTAACTTGTAGGCATACTCTCTCCATCTTCGGATCGCAACCAGTCACAGTCCCTTCCAGCTACGGACCTCTCTATACAGCCGTTACAACTGGTCAGATCGGCTGCCTTGTTGTGCTGTTTTGCTGACTCATAGCCGCCGCGTAGGATTCTGTGGATCTTTGACCACATTTTCCGGCTGGCAAGTCGACATATTCGGCTCTTGGGTCAATTCTGGCCAGTTTCGTAGGACGGGTCTTGGAGACGTAAGCTTTTTTGCCCTTTATCGAGTCACTCGCCTTATTTTACGTCCTCAGTTCATAGACGGACTCACTAAGACATGGGTTACCCTCTTGTTATCACTGACCTCTATCATGTTCGGGGTGTACGTCTCCGGGTGGATGTTACCATACCTCCCGTCCCTGAGACCGCCTAAGAGAAACATGCGGTATTGCCTCACCTTTTTATCTATCTTGACCTACGCTGCCACCTTGCCTGCATATTTCCGCTTGCCTGCCAATTACCGTCACCAGGCGACTGCGGCCCTTCTGTTCTCCTTCCCAGGCACACTGTCGAGATACCTGCTTTCGATCAATCTTAACCCGCGAATCAAGCACTTCCCTCTCGGCACTTTCACTGCGAACATGCTGGGCACCGCGCTTCTCGGCGCATTCAGGGTTATGCAGGGTGTGTCTTCCGTTCCCCCGGACGCATGCTCCTTGCTACAGGGTCTGGGCGACGGATATTGCGGGTGCCTCACCACGGTGAGCACGTTTGCGGCAGAAGTAGATGCTCTCGAGGGGTGGAAGGCATCGCTGTATGTAGCTCTGAGCTGGGTGGTCGGGCAACTCCTACTTCTTGTGATCATGGGATCCTCATTCTGGGCGGGCCACGTTAGCGAGCGGGTAATCTGCAGCTTTTAGTCCGGGCTGGTCCGAGTTGCGGAGTCTGAATTTATCTACGGGGGGGTTACCCGATCGAGAAATGACGAGGTGTGCTTCAAAACGTGCCAGCCCGATTGCGCTGTGCAGCCTTTCCATGTCGCGGCCCCACGATCACGTCGAGGATCACGCCGAGCTCGAAGACGATATTGTAAGCGGTAATGGCGACGAAGTAATGGACGAAATGGAGGAGGGCTACAGTAAGTTCATGCCAGGGAATGGCCATGGGACTCCTTGCGCTCACGGCTCCACCAGCATCTTCTACACCTACTTCTACGCTCACGTGGATCAGCTGGTTTTGTTCTTTACCCGGCCACGAGTACTTCTGTGAAGTGTCGGAGGACTTTATCGAAGACGATTTCAACCTCACGGGTTTGAACACCATGGTTCCCTTCTGGAAGGAGGCGATGGAGATGGTCTTGGACGTCGAGCCAGGTGTGTCCTCCCTCGGCGCATGAAATGTTCTCACCAAGCAGTGACGCTACCCAGACGAAGACACGTCGAAAATCCCGGACGTCTCCATCGTGGAAGCATCGGCCGAACTTTTATACGGCCTCGTGCATCAGCGTTACATCCTGACGCGAGCTGGCCTGCAGTCCATGGTCTGCTCCTGCCACATACTTGATCCATCCTAATCTTACGTTCTTTTCAGGTCGACAAGTATGAAAGCGCTGCATTCGGTGTCTGCCCACGTGTCTACTGTATGGGATGCAATGTCGTGCCGTGTGGTCGCTCCGATCTTCCTGGTATCGACACGGTCAAACTCTATTGCCCAAACTGTAGCGATATATACACCCCCCCGAGCAGTCGGTTTCAAGGTGTTGATGGTTTGAGTATTTCGCACTATCATCGTGATTCTCGGGAACTGATGCATGTTTGAGGGACGTAGGGGCGTTCTTTGGTACAACGTTTCCACATCTGTTCTTCCAGAGCTACCGTGAGCTTGCGCCCGCGCCGTTCTGGAAACCATCGTCATCGACCGAATCGTCGCTCTCGCCTGGACGGTCTCCGGACTCTGGCAACAGCTCGCAGCGGGCGCCTTTTGTCAATCCCAATCCCCATGGAGGACAAAAGAGACCGGAAGGGCGTATCTACGAGCCACGAATATATGGGTTCAAGGTGAGCGAGCGGGCAAAGTCCGGGCCACGGATGCAGTGGCTGCGCTTGAGGCCTCAGAGCCCAGAGGAGTTGGAAATGGTGGACTGGCGGGGACGTTGGATAGATGACGAGGAATATGGTGACGTCGACGTGGATGAAGATGAGGAGGCTGACAAGCAAATGGAAGACTTTGACCCGGTAAGCTACCTTTCGAATCTACGCCGATCCATTGTTCAAGACGTCATCAATCCAGGATGCTGTCGAGGATGAGGATGAGGAAGAGGAAGAAGAGGAAGAAGAGGAAGGTGGTGGACGGAGACGTCATGTCCGAGGTGAGCAGTCCGTCGATTTGCTTCGGCCTCCCACACCGATCCACCTACCATCCTCTGCGCGTACATTCCCTACTTCTGGCTCGACATCGAAGGGTCAAGGTGACCTTGGCGCAGGCAGGGTGCGGGTGGTCAGAAGACGATGGTGATACGGATGTCGAATCTCATTACGAATAATATTAGTTTCCTAGAATAAAGTCGCCTGCTCCCTTAGGGGCACTTCCAAATCAAGCCGTGGAAGAAAACTGTACAGGTGCAAAGCCACTGTCACAGCCACAATACTGGAACTGGAGTTGGCCACAACAGCATCATCCAGACCCGTCAAGATATGGCCCGCAGCAGTGAGTTGGAGAAAGTGACTTTCTTTCGAATAGCTCATTACTGTGCCTATCAGACCTTCGTTATGGCCCCAAAAAAGGCCGCCCCACAACAGCCCTTAGCCAACCCAGCCGCCCAAGCGAACGAAAGGGCATCCAGTCCGCCAAAACCAAGTTCGTGCGGTCCGTCGTTCGCGAGGTCGCAGGATTCTCTCCGTATGAGCGACGGGTGATGGAATTGCTGAGAAACTCCAAGGTGCGGGATCTCGGACACTGTCGACTGGCTGATGAGAGTTTACGATGATGCAGGACAAAAAGGCACGCAAGTTGACCAAGAAGCGGGTGAGTCTGTGTCCCCGACGACGATGCGGGCGCTGACGGTCTTGACAGCTTGGTACATTGTTGCGGTCGAAGCGCAAGCTGGAGGAGCTTGGTGCGGTCATTCAGGAGAGTCGGAGGGCACACTAAATTAAAGGACGTGCTTACGCATCCGTATTGTCAGCAAGCGGGCTGAGTCATGTCAGATTATGCAATGATACTACCGACCGCCGAATGCCGATTGGCTCGAGTGACGTATACTGGTCTTTATTTTGATCAGTGGGATTGGACTCTTAAACCCGGTCATGGCCCTCGTCGTCCCCCCTCCCCATCGCAGCCGTGCCTCCTCCACGTGTTTGCGCCCCGCCTTGTCCATAAACACCCTTGGAAGACGTCGTTCATCCTCCCTCGTCCTCCCCGTGCAAGTGCAACACACGGACTCCTCTCCTGACTCCGCGGCTCCTTCTCCTTCACCCGTGACGACTTCCCAGCCCTCCATGCTCTCCTTGATGGCTGCAAAGTGTCTCGAGTTCCTTCACGTGTCCAAACTCCCCCCTTCTGACTATTCAACCCCCTCATCGCCACGCAGTGATCTCGACCTCGTCCTCCCACTCTCCGCTTCCTCGCGGACCACTTTCAGTGACATCCTGAACGAGAAGGATGCCCCCTCACATCGTTGGCGCCCCTTTCACCCTGCGGTCGGTAACGCTTCCTTCGCTCCTGTGCCCCATTGACGTCTCCGTCAGGCGCACGCACCAATCCTATTCGTCATGCTTCTCTTTCCCCTCTCTACCGCTCTCGTGTTTCTGTCACTTTACTCCTTACCCATCTCGGTTACGTGGCCGCGAACTCTCTCTGAGCTCGCTCAACTCGGTAGAGAACTTCAAAAATACTCTCAGCTTGGCCCTGGCCCGTTTGCACACGTTATCGGTGTGCTTTCCGTTACTGCAGCCTGGAAACATGCCTGGTCCATACCTGGTAGCGTCATTTGGGTCGGTTTGAAACTCAATGTTCGTTCACATCAACTCGTGTGACTAATCGGCTCATGTAGAACGTGCTGGCGGGTGCCCTCTTTCACCCGCTGTTGGCCACCTTGTTATTGACCCTTTTGACCACCCTCGGATCAGTGATCGCCACGGCACTCAGCGCACCCATAGCCCCGGTTCTCAGCAGACTCTTCCCGCGTGCACTGGACATGACCCGGAGTGCCCTTGAAGGCGAAACGGACTTGACCGCGCGACCTGGGGCCGGATCGGCGCCCAAGTCCCCGGCTTGGGTTCGTTTGTCAATACTACGCCTCATTGGGGTTGTACCCTGGTCGGGAATTAATATTGCATGCGGTGTCTGTGGTGTTCCTTTGACCGATTGCTTTCTGGGGGCATTCATTGGTGGTCTTCCCTGGACAGCAGTCACGTGCCAAGTACGTTTTCCCGCCGACATCGGACTCGCACCGCTTGACCCCCTGCCAGATCGGTGATATCCTTCAGACAGTGGCATCAGCTCCTTCACCAGGTCACCACCAGACAGTCTCTTCCCTGCTAACTTCTCCCGATATTATCCTGAAGCTCGTGTTCTTATCCTTCCTGTCCCTGGCACCTATTCTAGGGCGAGATCAACTACGTGCCCTCATCGCAAAAAAGTCACACTCGCCGTCGGATGCCACGCAGTCCGTTGGAAATGAACGTTTATCCCGGTGGGTTTATGAGTGGAAGGCTAGGATGCGCACTCTCTCTCGATCACACGCTCAAGATGTGAAAAGACCTGATGATCTCGTCCAAGAAAAGGCTTCGTTGCCTTAATGATGATGCATCCTCCTTGCTTTAGGCTTCTGCTATTTGCTGATTTATTTACCTATTCTCCTAATGTCACGCACGATGTTCTCACGTACTTGGTCCCCTCTGCTCCCACGACGAATTAAGAGATACCCCTAATACGTTATTACCCCCAACCGATCTTGCCTCGCAGCTCCATTCGGTGCTGGATTCATCTTGATCTTACACGGTCTAATGATTTGTATGCACATACACTTTGCCATATCGGTACACATCTGTTCCCGACTGTATACATCAATGTTTCGAGCGAGACAACTGCGTCTCTTTTCGATCACTGGGTCTCGCCGGGGTTGAATACTGGCTGAACCATGGCCGCGGCATCGCTATGATTCGCCAACTGGCAGTGTTGCGTAGGCAGTGACGACTCGGCGAGGTTTCAACATTCTACAGAACATTCCATTTTCGGACCCACACATTTTTGAGCTTCTTGTTCAGGGCAGTGCTCGGTTTTGCAGGTGTGGCCCCTCGCGAAAACAGGGATCAAGCCAGTACTGATCGCCTATCGGAAAACATAATGGTCTCGACTCGACTCGACTCGACTCAGACCAGGGTCACTTTGATCCATGTACGTTGTCATGCTCGTGACGTAGTCGAGAGCGCATACTTCAGCGGCACTACCCATTTGTCCTGATCATGGACCACCTCGAGGCTGTTCGCAAGCACTGCACATTTATGGAAAACACGAGGTGAGTCGTGTTGTCTAATTCATGAGCATCCTGCTGCTTGGCTGCCAACGTGGTCGTTGAGCTCAAGGCAGGTCCTCCCAATGACTACTGCCCGTGTACAGCTTGAAGCATGCCCCTTCCCTATATGAGCCTCGGGCCTCTCCATTCATTACCCACTGGTAATAGTCAGTCTTCTCATTTTTGTCCTCCAGCGAACAGTCGTCCCGCCAAAAACTCTCGGTCCTGCGCCAGTCCTGCTCTTGTGTTTCTGGGGTCACCAACAACCATTCCGCCAGCGATGTCCCAAGTGGAGCCTGTACGCTCGATGAGCCACAGAAAGCCTGTCCCAAAATTCATACCCTCACCGCCGCCTTCTCCTCCCACGTCTCCCGGGCAAATCCCCCTCTCTCCGCCAAGCAGTGACAGACCCCCGGTAAGGAATATCTACCCTTCGCGAAGAGCGGAGCTTATGCAGTATTGAGTAGCTCCCAGATGATTGGAAGGACGTGATAGACAGGATGGTCTCCAGAGAACGGCGGTCAACACTGCCTACCATTAACACAGTGGTTGACCCTTTGACCCATGAAGAACCTTCGACTGACCTCGATGGCGAAGCAGAGCTATTGCGGCGGTCGCCAACCAGCACGGTGGGCAGCGGTGCTCAGCGAAATTCCCAATGTGGCGGCGCTCACATAGTCATAGGAGTTTGAGACGTCGAGGACCCACACGTTTAATCCGCCCTCCCCATCAGAAAGTTACGATGGAGACCCATTGTCGCGCCCACATTCTCCCACGCCCTGGACGCGACTGGCAGCTGGCAAACGCAAGCCACAAGTAGTGAGTGACTGATGAGGTAGGATAGCCATCGGGGCTCACCTTGAGGTAGGAGTATCGTCCACCGACGCCTCCGCTCGGGCGTCAGAAATCACGGTCGACCGATTCTGTCTCGCAGGGTGATTCCCCGGTTGCGGTAACGCATACTGTGCGTCGCCTATCCTCCCCTGTTTCTTCTCTCTATTTCATTCTGGTTGATATAATTTCCAGTCGCGTCACTCTCCGCCACTACCTCCTCCACCTCTGCCCACTCCGCCTTTGCCTTCCCCGCCTCTTCCTCCGCCACCACTACCGACGCCGCCACGTGTTTCTCGACCGTTACCCGAAATCCCGACGCAGGATCCCCAGGTCTCAGAAACTCGCGAGGTAAAGCCAGTGGTACCGCTTGTCAGACCTGAGGGTACGAGATCTTTCTTTGGTCCACGCAAGCTCCCTACCCCTCCGTCATCACTATCGACGAACGAGTGCACTTTGCAAACAAGCCACGTTAGGGCACCATCGCATTCTGATTATTCTTACACACAAGCGTCGAGTTGCACACCGGCACGCACGACTCCACCGTCGACGGTGTACTCTGAGAAATGGCCGGAGAATACATTCCGTACTGGCTACGGGGTACCGATCAGGATGGAGCCTCCTAAGAGGGAAACGTCGCTGGAACATTCGCGAACCAAGTTTGAACTTGAAGCGCCTCCGCCAATCGTTCTGCAGAACTCGAAACCTAGATCGCTTCGTCGGGCGCTGGCACGAGGACTGCGGCGCATTGGATCGCTGGTCGTATCCGTGTTCTTTTGTTGGTGACACCCCCCAGGATGGCATCTTCCGTATTCGTATGCCAGTGGGGCTGCAAAGCTGGAAATCACGATTGGACGGCCACGACTTTCAAGCGTGGGTGGTTTCCCTTCAGGTTCTAGTAATGTGTGCGGAGACAAACCGACGTAGCAGTTATTTACATAAACTATGGCTAGGTCTCAGTTCTAGTACTTTAGGGCCTGTGGAAGCAATTAAGTTACTAGTAAGCAGTCACAAACATTGTGGACTCAACCACCTTGAAGCGACACCCGCTTGCACTCACCCGACGATGCTCCTTTGACACTCCTCGCCCTTTTAAAATTGCAGGTTCGACATGTGTGAGGTCAGGTCTTCTTCGCGTCCCCAACCTACCGGGCGCGAAACCTATGAAGCATGTCTCTCTGGCGTATGGGATCGCCCTTTCATTCCACGACTTAGGTCCGACCCGCTACTTCATCGTCCCGTCCCTTATAGTCTCCTTTTGATCCGGGAACAAGAGGGAAAAGAAAACTGGCAACGGAGACTGCATGATATTTGGCGACGCCTGCCCGGTACACGCTTTCAGGGCACGGCGGTCGCGGCCACTTTGGGAATCTCCTCTGGCGAGTCACTAACGCCAGAGAAGGCCGAGACCATGCGAAGAGTCTATGAAGACGAGCTATTGCAGCGGTGTGGCGTCCATATCTCCAGTCAAAGCCCGACCCACATACCCTGGCCGGAGTTCCGGGAATATGCGGAAGCAAAGGAGGCTGGTCAGTGATGGCTGAAAAATGGAACCACCTTGCTGTCCCTTGCTCACCAGACTGTTGCCAGAGCTGTGGTGCATCTTCCACGACCACCTCGATCTGGACGGAAACGGCCATCTGGACTCGGAGGAACTCCGGACAGCATTCGAGCATGCCGGTAGGTCGCCTCGATGATCTTACACGTTGCACCGGTATTCAATGTATCCACAGGGATCACCCTCTCTCCCACCGCCCTGGTAGAATTCATTACATTTTTGACGCAATCACCCCACTCCCATGTTATCAGCTTTCAACAGTTCCGAGATTTCCTATTACTTCTCCCTCGGAAAGTATCGACCTCCGAGATCTACCAGTATTACGAGGTGAAGAGGTCCATGGGACATGGCGGAAGGGGTCCAGTGAGGGTGACTATGGAAGGTCCGCCGTCTCGTTACTTTATTTTGTGCTCCACCCATGAATTCATTTGGCGTACATAGGTGATGTCAGTCTAGGCGCCGAAGACAGCCCCGTGTCTATGGCTTCGTTACGAGTCCATGCAGAACACTCATCCCCCGTGATCAACGGGTGTGACGCTGAGGAAGAGTCAGAAGGACACCACGATTGGTTACATGGTCATACAGCAGTCAAGTTTCTCCTGGCAGGTGGTATAGCGGGTGCAGGTGAAGCGTTTGTTTGTCATGCACGAATGGCACCTATTGACAGCGTTTTTCCAGTTTCGAGGACATGTACCGCTCCGTTCGATCGTCTCAAAATCTTCTTGATCATCCGTCCTCCTGAGATGGGAGGGACCTCTGTGCGCCCTAAACCCAGCGTCAGCGGTTTGAAAGCTATGGGTGGGGCTGTAGCTCGTATATACGCCGAAGGCGGCATCTTGGCTTTTTGGACGGGAAACGGACTTTCTGTAATCAAGATATTCCCAGAGTCCGCCATAAAGTTCATGACATATGAGACAGCTGTTCGTCCTCTTCATGTATCCGTGTTCAACGTATGGTACTCAGCGTTTGAGAACAGAAACGCGCATTCTCCAGATACTGGGATCGTGTCGAAGACCCCCGAGATATAAGCGCCAGTAGTCGCTTTTTATCAGGCGGCATTGGTGGTAT
>JBBPKV010000107.1:0-30062 GCA_038089455.1 Tylopilus cf. leucomycelinus
CTTACCACTGTTGCTACACTGGACCCATGCAAACTTGCACATCAGCCTGGCACTGTAAGAAAGATAGTCAGTGTGGGGGTGCTGACCACCAAGGTGAATGGTGAAGTTGAGCTAAAATGAAGGGAGCAAGTATAAGCTTGTCCCAGGGATTCCAAAGGCAACCAAGTAGAAGGGGGTAGCTAAGACTGTAGTCCTTGCTTGAAATAGATGGTCCAGCATAGTCTAGACTATTAATGAATGGTTCAAAATATTGGACTACAAAGGATGAACAAATGGTGATGGAATGAACAGCAAGCAGCAAAGAGACAAATGGATGAAACAGCAACAAGGATACAAATGGAGAGGAACTTGAATGAAAACTGAAAATGAAGTGAAACCAGATATGTGTTGTTATTCAAATGCATGATACAAGTCTTTATAGTCCAGGCATTTTCCCAGGACTGTGTAGAAACATGTGGTCCTGTCAAAGAACACCACAAGGTCAAGTCAAAGAACTATATATATCTGTCAACAAATATTCCAAGTCTAAATGAAATACTGTTCCATCTGTGACTGATGTAACTGCAACAGAAAGGTGACTTATGACTTGTTGGAAGTGACAGATGACGACAAGAATAAGAAACTAAAAGATCATGTCTGGACTTGGACTATGCACAGGACTGAAAAGTAGACTGTTAAGCAAACTTAGACTAACAAAATATGCACAGATTGAAATGGACTGACATTGGACCAACATGAGATACAATGGACTTCTTGAATATGATGGAAAGACATATACGAGAATCTAAACTAATGCAAAAAACTGGTCTGTAAATATAGAGAGCAATGAGCTCCTACATCTGAGGGGGACTTGGATATTGACTATCCCCAGTTAGTCACGTGATGTGCTGAGTTTGAATCACAAGACACCACAAAATGTGAAAAGTGGTCAAGTCTGTCTTCTTCTTACAATCACCATCTATACCATCCCTTTTTCTTCTATTACCATGTCTACTATTGGTGATATCCTTGCCCTGTTGCAATTTGTGGACACAACTAGTCTAAAAGCACTGGCTGTGCAAGCTCTAAAAAATGCAAATGCCCATATTATCAATGTTACCCAGACCATACCAGATGACAAGGAGACCCTGTGTGAAGAGTAGGAGATGTGAGTGATGGAATGGGATAGGGCCTTAGTGAGTAATGAAATCTATCACACTATGTGTAAGCTAACTGGTTTTATAGACACAAGTGCATGCTTGAAACGACTTACCCAATTAAGTGCAGCCGCAACTAGACAAGTGGAGCGGATGCCAGTAACTTGGGAAGGGGCCTTGCTGAACATCGGCTAGAGGAGTATAGGGGACCTCAGGTGTTGGGAAGCGACAAGGCGCAGACTCCAAGAGAGGACAAGATTGAGGTCTTGGCTCCATTGGGGGCTGGTCTTATATACTATTCTACTGTATGTACATGTTTGGTATGATGGGAAACCCATAAGTAGTAAGTATGGCATAAAGAAATAGAAGCTATGCAATAAATAATAGTCTGTGGGTATCCACATATATATAAGGTTAACCCAGGGTTGAGGGTAACCACATATAGGCATATTGCTGTGCATGGGCATAGGGTTGCTGATGGATCAGGGCCTAGGGTATTGCTATAAGCAGTAGGCCATGAGGCGTGATGCTGTGCGAATATGAAATAGCATATATGTGTGTCTCAGACGAACAGCTGAGGCATAGCCTTGTGGCTGTACGAGGCTGTGGGCCATGAGGCGACGGCATGTAGGGGCATGAGTCATGATGAGGGCGTTATGCAATTGGATGATGAGTGTTCTGGTTTGATACAAAGGGATTCCTAGTTGATTCAAAGGATTCCGTATTGATTCTAGAGGAACGAGGCAATCACAAGGTGTGGCATGAGGCATCATAGCCGAGGCTAGGCTGGGGCTGTGTTCATGATGTCATGGCTTATGTGAGCGGGGCTAGACCCTGCTTAGTCATCATGGCTGTGTCATGCTGAGTGTCGTGTAGAGGGCAAGCAAGTGACTTTGTGGACGTTAGATGAAGGCGGAAAAATAAGGAAAAATAAGGACAAATAAGGCCAATGTTGACATGGCCAAATGGTGTCCAAATAAGACCAAATAGGGCTCAAATAGAGTGGAAAGTGGGGATCATAACACTACCCTCTCTCTAAAGATCGACTTCCAGGCGATTGAAAGGTAGAAGATCCTCAGGAGTGGTAATGACGGGAGAGCCACAGTGGGTGAATAGGTCGTAGAACCGGGAGGAGGAACAGCGAAGGCGGTGGGGTACAGCTGGGTGGGAAAGGTGAAAGTTGGAGATGATGTCACCTGAGTGAGTAAGGTTAGAGGCTGGTTCCCATGTACGGTCTTCTTTGGTGTAACCCTTCCAATGTACGAGATATTCCAGACAGTTGCAGTAGAAGCGAGAGTCAACAATGAAGTTGACCTTGTATTCGGAGTCGCGATCATCCGTGACGAGAACAGGTCCAGGGTGGAAGGAAGATTGGCCTTCCAAAAGAGGTTTGTACGGTTTGATCCTGGAGATGTTGACGACGGGGTGAATGTGGAGCGATTTGGGGAGATGGAGTTTAATGGAGTTGGATCTGATGAGATCAGTGATGGCATAGGGACTGAGCTACTTTTCTGAGAGTTTCTTTGATGCACATGTTAGGCAGAGGTTTGCCGTTGCGAGCCAGACTTTGTCGCCGATGGAGTAAGAAGGGGCTGGGGAGCATAGTGAGTCTGCCTTCTTCATCATGGTGGTGCGAGCCTTTTCTAAAGTGTCCTTAGTTTCGGCAAGCGTGGACTCCATGGAGGTGGCAAGGGTATCTGCTGCGAGTGCATGAGTGACCTTCTTTTCAAATCCCATGTGCGGGGTATATGACCAAGTAATCTCAAAGGGGGATCTCCGTGTGATGGCCTGGCGTTTGGAGTTGTAGGAGAATTGTGCCAGGGGCAACCAATCAACCCAATCGTGTTGGTGGTCCAAAGTAAAGAGGCGTAGATACTGCTGTAGGTCGCGTATCATGTGCTCTGTTTGTTCGTCTGTTTGAGGATGAAATGCTGTGGAAAGGCATAGGCAGATGCCTAGGCGACTGCATAGATCCTTCATTACTTGTGATGCGAATTGTGGTCCTCTGTCGGATACGATGCTCTTTGGTATTCTGTGGTTTTTCCAGATGTGATGCATGTAGAGGCGCACGGTGTCGAGTGACGATATGGCTTTGTTGCAGGGGATGAAAACAACTTCTTTTGAGAACTGATCGACTGCGACAAGTACTGAGTCGTGATCGTGGGAGAGAGGTAGATCCATAAGGAAGTCTACTGAGATGTCTTCCCAGGGTGCATTTGGTGTCTCTAGAGGGAGGAGTTTTCCTGCAGGCAGTTTATTGGTGCCTTTGAAGCATGCGCATCTATCGCATCGTGAAATGTAGTCTTTGACGTTCACAGTCATGTTAGGCCAGGTGTAGCTGCGTTGTATCAGCTCAATGGTTTTGTCATAACCTGGGTGTCCTGCAACAGGTGTATCGTGATGAAGTCGTATGACTTCGAGTTGGATTTCGCGATCATTTGGTACAATGATGCGATCTTCTTCATCATAATGAAGATTCTTTTCTCCAATGAGATCCTTGATTCGTTGATATTCCGTGGTAATGTGCATGGTGGACATTGTTGCGATTTGCTCTGGTGGGATGACAAGTACTGCTTTGTTGTCGTCAGACACTCCTTTACTATGTGTTGTGGTCGCCCACAGACACTAGGCTAGCTGCTACTGGAACTAGAGTAGACTAACTTAAGACACAAAGTCTCAAGCTAGGATAGGAGCGCAACGAGAGATCCAAGACACGAAGTCCTGGGAAGTCCAAAGATTGACCCGAGCAAAGCACAGGGTACTGGAGACGCGCCTTCGCACGAATCCAAAAACGAAGAGAGACGTTCGCGACAAGTCGCTACCACAACAGGGGAGAACTGTTCCGGGGGGTACAACCACGTCCGGCTACTGCTGGCAGCGCCCTATGTGCACTAAGGCTCAGGGAATACCAACGCCGTTAAAGACGTGAACCGGGCTCAGGGATTCCCTGGGATAACGAAGCACTCGTCGGTTACGAAGTAGATGTAGGATTGTCGTCACACTAGTTCTCAATGGCACGTTTGGGAACGACCACGAATGATACAAGTGGATTCGACTAGTCCACTACAGCAGGTATCTGGGGGTTTATATACGTAAGGACTGTGCGCACAGACCATGCTGTGTTGAGATAAGGAATGCCTAAATATAGTAGTCTATACTAGTCTGCTGTCGAATGTGAAACGTTGAGGTGAAACTATAGGGCCTAGCCAGAGGAAGAAGTCTGAAAGGGTTCTAGAATGTTCTAGGTTGGTCCGCTGGGTTTTGTAGCTAAATAGGAAGGCGAGTCTCAGGGTCACGTGCTACAGGTTACGTGCTTGGAAAGCTGGGGATAGGAGCCAGCGGCTGACTTAGTCCACGACTAGGGGTACTAGATAAGGGTTTATAGGGACTGCTCCCTTTTCCTGGTAAAGGTTGTTCATATCGGGGCCATCCTATAACACTATGATCCTCACGTCGGGAGAGTGCGTCCGGTTTTCCCATTTGTGAACCTGCTTTGTGTACCCATTTGAAGTTGAAGCGTGACAGATATTGAGCCCAGCGGGCTTGGCGGCGATTAAGATCTTGCTGTTGCATGAACCATTGTAGGTTGGCATGGTCATTCCATATCTCGAATTCGTGTTGAGCGCCTTTGAGGTAATGCCTCCATTGTTCAAGGCTGCGGATGACGCTAAGCATCTCTCTGTCTGCGATAGGGTAGTTCCTTTCTTCAGGTGTATATGCGTGTGAAGCAAATGCGACGGGGTGGAATTTGTTGTTGTGCTCTATGGAAAGCACTGCGCCGGTGGCAATGTTGGATGCGTCTGTTTTCAGGCAAAACCATTTGTCATTGTCGGGGAACATGAGTATTGGCACGGTGGTGAATCGTTGTTTGAGATCATCAAAGGTTGTTTGTTGGGCTTCTGCCCAAACAAAGGGTTGATCTTTCTTCATTAGGTCGTGGAGTGGGCGAGCGATCTTTGCATAATCATTGATGAAGCGGCGGTAGAAGTTTGCTAAACCAAGAAAGCTTCTTATGGCTTTCACGGTTGAAGGTGTAGACCAGTCGAGAATGGCGGATACTTTGTCTGTGTCCATTTGGATTCCGTTGGGTGTGATTGTCATTCCGAGGAATTTGACTTTAGTGGCACGAAATGTGCACTTTTCTGGTTTGGTGAATAGATCATTGTCTTCTAGCCATTGTAGCACTTCAAGTATGATTCTGTCGTGCTCGGCCATGTTGTTAGTTTTCGTGAAAACCATGATATCATCGATGTAGACGACAACTGATGTGTCAAGGTCAGCGAGGATGTCGTTCATCATGGTTTGGAACGTGGCAGGTGAATTGGTGAGACCGAAGAACATTACAAGTGGTTCGAATGCTCCTCTATGGCATACGAATGCAGCTTTCCATTCGTCTCCTTCCTTGATATGAACGTTATTGTATCCCCATCATAGGTCCATTTTGGTAAAGAGCTTAGCTCCTTTCAATTTGTCTATGAGTTGGGATATCAAGGGCAATGGGTAGTTGTTCTTGATGGTATGTTCGTTGAGATACCGATAATCTTGCACCATGCATTTTCTTCCATCTTTCTTAGGGACGAAGAATACAGGTGAGGTTTGAGGTGATTTGGATGGTTGGATGTAGCCTTTTCGTAGCTGGTCGTTGATGAAGTCGGATACTTCTTGTTGTTCAAGAGGTGACAAGGGAATGAGGCGACCTTTCTTGGGTTTGAAGGATTCCTTTAGGTCAATGGCATGGTCCCAAGGTTTCCATAGGGGCATGCATTCAGATTCCTTCTTAGAGAAGATGTTGATGTACTTGTGGTACTCTTGAGGTACTAGGTCTTCGGGTTTAGGGTCGGATTTGAGTTTGCTTTGTGACTCTTGTTTTTGTAGACTTCGTAGGACAAGATGGTCTCGTTCGAGTTCTTGCAGGCGTGTTACAGCCTGGTCTTGTGGAGGTTGTAGAGATCTGCAGGAAGGTAGACAGTGGTTCATTTTAACCATACCGGCAATCCAGTCGATCTCGGGATTATGTCGTTGTAACCAAGTGTGTCCCAGAATGAGTTACTTCTTTCCTAGATCTGTTACTTCTGTGATGATGTGTTCGCGATGTCCTTTAAAGTCAAGGATTAGGGGTGAGACGTGTGTTATGTGACTGGTGGAATTTGGTATGCCATCGACATTAAACATGAGGATGGGATTTAGTATTGGTTTCAACGGTAGGTTGTGACTTTGTGCCCATTGCTTGTCAATGAAGACTTGGTTAGCTCCACTGTCGAGGAGAGCTTTCATAGCAATGAATGGGGCTTTCTTGGTCCTTGCAGATATTGCGATATCGAGGGTGATATCGTTCCTTGAGTGGGATGAAAGGATTTGTCTTTGTTCTGGATTTGATTCCTTGGTAGAGACCTTGATAGGATTGGTAGTGGAAGTGGAATTAAGCACCAATATGAGGCCTCGGCCGAGCTGTAGATCAACTACAGGCTCCACTGGCTCTTGAGTAAATAAGTTAGAGGTAGAGTCAGGGGTAGAGGTCGGGGTCTCTGTGTCAGTTGTATGAATTCGGCGGGTATTCTGAACACCAGATTCATTCAGAATGCTCGGGTTTTTCCCTGTTTGGATTCAGCATCTTTCATGTCAAAGAAGAAGGCTTTCATTTCTTCGAAGTCCATGCCGCGGACTGCGCGAGGTAGTTGGTCGCATGGGTCAATGGTATTGTCCTCAGCGATGCTGTGGACATTGCGCTATCTCTTGCAGTTTTTGAAGTGTTTGCCTTTGTACCAGCCACAGTCATGACATTTTGTGGAGGGACGAGGGCAGTCTGGCGCGTAGTGATCCTTTGCATCACAGTTACGACAGCCTTGGAACCAAGTGGACTTGTTCCGAGGTTTTCCTTGTTTGCAAGAAGAGAATGCGTTGATCTCTTTGCTTTCTTCGTCAATGGGAATACGGTCTGTGAAGTTAACTTCACGGACAGTCTTGGGAGCAGATTTGGTTGAGAATAGCCTAAAGGCTTCTCTAGCTTTACCAGCATTGTGAAGACAGGTCATTGTCTTATCAATGGTGTCTTGGCGTAGTCCGAATTGGAATAGTTGTTGGACTAGCTCAGGGTTTGAGTTCTTTTCGAGGAGGTATACTCCATGTTCTTCTGAAATACCGGATTGGTAGAAGAGGGTTTGCCACTTTGCAAGGAAGGTGTCGGTTTCGGCCTTTCCTTGGACTAGGGTGGTAATTTCTCAGGTTGCCCAGTCCTTTTGGAGTTCGGGTCGGAATAGACCTTCTATCTCACTTTGGAGGATGTCCCAGTCCGTTAGGGTGGATGTGTCTTTGGCGAGTTTCTCTAGTTCAGATTCTGCGAAGTAAGCACCTCTGGTGCCTTTGAGTCAGGATAGAATTGCATATGCCCAATTCTTTCCGTTTGGGAGTGTTTCTCCGTCTTGGATGACTGTGAACTGTCGTGGATTACAGTCCATCCATGCTTTCATCTTGATCCACCATTCTTCGAATGTGGACTTGGATCCTGAGTAATTGCCGAGGTCAGCGAATATTTCGACCTTTCCGGAGCCATTAGGTCCGGCTCCTGCTGTGGACGTGTTAGGTCCTGCAAATCCTAATAGATCACGTAGGCGTTGGTCTGATTCATTGATTCTTTCTTGAGCTTCTTGAAGCTGTACGTTTGCACGTGTAAGTGCATTGGCAAGCGTATTCCTTTGCTCTTCTAAGCGTGTGCATCGCTCACTGGCAGCGACGCTGATTGCTTCTGTTGATTGGAATCGAGTCAGAAGCTTGTTCTATTGTTCGACGGTAATGTGGGCCATATTGCGGGTAGCGTATTGGTTGGCCTAAGTATCTCCTGTGGAGGGCTCTGATGATGTCGAGGTATGCGCTAATAACTGCACAAAGGGTTCTTCTGTCTGGGGCCACGAATAATATATTGTCATGGTATTCGACTTCATGTGCGTTGTTGATGTCCAGAAAGTTTCTTGTGTCTGGCATAACCATAATTTGGCTTATGCAATAGAGTGTCGAGGTTATAGTCGATCAATGACTAGTAATAATGATGATGATGATAATGAGCCGATAAAATTGCCTGATTGGTGGAAGGGGAGAACGGCGACAATGATGATAATGAGGCCTTGGTGGAAGGGAGTTATTTGTTGACAGGCTTGGACTCGTGTCTCTTTGCAATGGGGATTGCAAGTATATGGGGAAAGTCACCAAGTGTCGTTGTGGTTGTTATCCCAACCGGTGGTTGTTGCCTCTGAATAGTGGTAGTCGGGTTCGTGTACTTCCGATGGTGAAATGATTCCAAATTTCCACTTTCCGAGTATAAGGAGAAGGGGACGGCGATCGTGGACTTTCTTGAGTATGTACCAGATGAGTAATCCGGTGGTGATGATAAAGGCGTCAAGAAGGTTGATCGAGAGAATCATTTGGTAGGTGGGATGGTGCTGGCTTGTATGATGAACGTCTCTGTCTCTGTGACATTGGGTTTATGGGGCGGCCTGATAGCGTTCCGTATGCAGGTGGTGGTGTATCGTAATCGGTGTTTGTTCCGATATGGTTGATTGTAGTGGCTCGTACTCTCACTGGTCGTGGTGAAGAGTCTGACGAGGTGATATCTTGTGGGTCACGATCCGATGCAGTGGCGACTGCAGTGGTAGTCTCAGAGTCGTAGGAACTCTTGGTTCCTTGAGCTGGTCTCTGGATGCGTGGACGGGCTCTCTGCCTTTGTGTCCTGCATAATGGATGTTGTTGGAATGTACCACTCAAAGCTGGTACTCTGTTGGTTGATGCTAGCTGTTGATGTCCTACGGCAGGGGTAGTGCTCGTCTGTGGTGTAGCTGTGATAGATGTAGTGGGAGGACTCAGTACTCCACGAGTATTGGTTGCACTTGTTCCACTCTGTCGTGTGTTGTTATGGGCTGTTGTGGCAGATGAACTAGCAGTGGTGGCCAAGTTCCTATATGCCGGTGTTCTTCTGATGACGTTAGGTGCGAACGGAAGAACCTGTATAACTCTGGTATCACTAATTATCTGTATGGTAACGAGTAGGCTTCCATAGAAGGGTCTTAGGTTGAAGGTAGCAATGGCGAGTAAGAGGAGGAGGGTGAGGGTGAAGTGGACAGTGCCACGGGTAGAGCTGAGGGATAGGGCGAGGGCGACGAGGGTCAGGAATGGGATTTCCCTGGTGAACTGGCGGAAGCGGCAGGTTCCTGGCTCCCTGTGCAAATATTCGATGCCAAATGTTGACCTGTCTCTCGAGGATTCTTCGTCTCTCCTGCTCCTGCTGTACACCCAACTGTATTCTCTCACGAATGATCTGTGTGACGTCCAGGTTAACCAGAGCCACGCCTCAAACTTGAATGAGAGTATCCGAAGTCGAAGCAGAGGGAGTAAAGGATTGATGGGTACTGACGAGGGTGTGCTGCTGTTGCTTATACAATTCTTGGTGGTGGTGTTGATACACGAGTTCTTCTCTTATGGGTGCCCAGTTAATGTCAGCCTCAAGCGGCATTGGGCTGCGCTGTATGGGTGAACCTCTCCAGTTGTAGACTGATGGTGGCCTTGGATAGTAGGTTCGTTCTAGTTAGAAGGGAGGGTGGCCGACCTCATGCTTCAGTAATTTATTATAGCGGGAGCAGGCGTAACCGCGTTACCCTGATCTCTAGATCCACTCTGAATGCAATACCCGGCACGACCGGTATCTTACTGTCCTCCGGCTGCTCTCAAAAGTGACAGGGGATTGCCTTGTTCGCACTCTTCTTCTTTGATGTGTCGAGCAGCAAAGGAGCCATCGATGATTGAGTCGTAGTCTGGGAGTGAGGACACTACGGGTGGAAAGGGTAGTGGTGCCTCGGCTCAATAGGAAGATAGAGTCTACTGGCGATACGCTATTCAGGTGCATATGGGGTAGACCTGTGCCGCTGTAGGAGCTCGTCGCTCTCTATGTTTACAGACCGGTTTCTTGCGTTCATTCAGGTTCTCGTACAGGTCTTTCCATCATGTTCAAGATGTCCATCATGTCTCGTGTTGGTCCGATGTTGGTCCATTTCTATCCGTGCGTATTTCGTCAGTCCGAGTCTGGTTAACTGTCTGCTTTTCAGTCCTGTTTGTAGTCCGAGTCTGGACACGATCTTTTATTTCTTATCTTCTTCGACATCTGTCACAGTTCCATCAATCACAGATCAAACAGTATTTGATTTAGACTACAAATATTCGTTGACAGGTACATATGGTTCATTGACTTGACCTTGTGGTGTCCTTGACAGGACCACATGTTTCTACACAGTCCTGGGAAAATGCCCGGACTATAAAGACTTGTATCATGCATTTGAATATCATAACTTATCGGGTTTTGTTTTGTTTGTCCCTTCGTCGTTCGCTGTTCATTTCCTCGCCGTCCATCCATTATTCGTAGTCCAATATTTCGGACCATTTGTTCGCAGTCCGGATTAAATCGGATTTGTTCATTCCAAGCGAGGACTACTGTCTTAGCTACCCCTTCTACCTTGTGCCCTTAAGGAATCCCTGGGATGAGCTTATACTCGCTCCCTTCTTTTTAGCTCGACTTCACCATTCACTTTGGTGGTCAGCCCCCCACACCTTGACTATCTTTCTTACAACTGGAGCCTACCGCGAGGGATTCCAGAAGGCCACTCAGAAGGTCGCTTTGACTCACACCTCAGCGCTTGGAGCTCGACAACCTCCTCTTCGAATTTCATCATCTTAGCTCTCCACAGATTCCGACTTCTTTATCTTGGTCACTCTGGACCACGCACCGTCGTCTTAGCCTCTCCACAGATTCCGATCTTTTTTTTGGTCATTCCGGACCGCTCACGACATCGCTTAATCAGTTCGCTGATGTTTCCTGTCACCGATTCATCCTTCGTTATCGGCGCCATCATTTCTGTTACCAGTCACCAGCATTAGCGATCTAGGCTCAGCTGCCATTGCGTCATCACTGTCTGGCTTGGAATCCAGATCAATCATCGCCGTCATAGTCCAGTCCACAATCCGGACCATTGTTGCTTCATTTCCACTGTCCAGCACCATCCATGCCTCGTCCAGCATACTTTCGTCAGTTGCTGCTTCACACATCCAGTTGTGCTCCTTCATTCGATGGGTCCATCCTTACCCAACTACCATTCTACCTCGAGACCATTGACACATTGACAACGAAGCTTGGACTAGCCTACGAAGATAAGATCCAAGTGGCTTTATGGTATCTTAGCCCAGATGAAGCCGATCTCTGGAAAACGTCGTCACATGTATCCGATCCTAATCCGGACTGGCCAGCATTCGTTGCTGAGGTCCAGTGCTGGTATCCAGGATGTGGACAGTACTATGTTCCAGACACATCTGAATCACTTCCTACTCCTTCTGATGTCATATCTACCGATAACAGCTCTATACCGTTGCCTATCATACTGCCTTTAGCGCATCCGGAATTACAGGATCAATCTGTCGAAACCGTCGTTGAATCCATGGTGTCTCATTCGGACTACCGTGTTAGTCATGAGACCACTCGGACTATCATTCTGGACTGCACTGAAGTAGTCCTATTCCCATTCGCATCATCCTATCTGTTTGTCTATGCTGACACCATCCCTTCGTCCTCTCTATCCGAGTCTACCGTTGCACACTCCATACCGCAGGATGTTGCACAAATTAGTATTTTATCCGAAACCTTCGATACTGACGTTCCGTTTTCGATCGCAATAGATGAATCCGAATCCGTCTGGATTAATGATGCAGATCTCACACCATCCGAAATACTGCAACCACCTCGTAACATTCCAATTGACATTACCATCGCTGACGTAATACCCTCCGTCATATTAGACAAACCCTCGGTGCCGCATATGATAGCGCACGAGGTATCTGGTCCGGAAATTCTGGCAGATCCAGATCCCATATCCTTCGGACATATCGCGTCCAATTTCGTTTCGTCCATTCGCTCTTCACTAACCATCCTATGCACTTCATTATCCGAGTTTTCGCTTCGATCTCAGACATTATCAATTCGTTTGCCGTTTGTATCTGCCTCACCCATTCAGGGGTCTTTCCCATACGATCCGGGAATTTTCACAGTTCGTTTGCTCAGACACCTTGACCCCCTGCGTCACATCATTCGGATGACCAGGAGGCCATCAGGTAAAAACCTACCCGGGGGGAGGAGTCTTTGACTCTCTCCATGTTCAATTCATTCGTAATTCGATTTTCACGATTTTATGATTGCCGGCCGATCAATTAACCGTTTCTCATGTTTTCACTAATCCGAACTTCTGATACGTATCCGTTCGACCCTGGCATTAGTCCGGAGATATCTGTTTCATCCCGGGTTTAGTCCGGTGTTCAGTAACTGCTCCTTCGAGAACCTGATCTGTTTCAATTCGAATTTCATGTCCACAAATCATCTACATACAGATTCCACTCTTCGAACGCATATCCGGACACAATGCACATTAATACGGTTTCACTCGTTCAGTCCAATTTTATTCGATCACAGACTCGAGGTTTTTGGATTCGATATCCAAGACAGGTATAGACACAGAAAGATGACCGACGAAGACAAGCCGAGTGGTAGCTCGCACTCCGGTGTTGTACCTTCGTTTTCAATGCGACACACGTCTGTTATATTCGTTCTTATACTTTCCTTCTTTTACTTAGGGATTACATCGGACTCAGACACGGACATGAATACGGACACACACGATCGGATTGCCACTACAGATTTTTACAGGACTATTACAGACTATCTACAGCCAGACTACTCTCTACTGCTGCAGCAACCTCTTGAGGGTTGCCAGCTCCACCAGCTGCTCTGCGACTTCAGTGGCCATATCGGCCATCTCCGCCTCCATTGCCTTTATCCGTGCTTGCGACGATAGAAGTGCCGCCTCTAGGTGGGTGGCCACCCGGATAGCGTTCTCCTTGGGCGTCGCGCGCCCAGGTTTCCTTGCCGTCGGTCTTGCCTTAGGCGTTTCCACCTCTACCTCCTTTTCGGCTTCTTCGTCGCTATCGATGATTTCGATCCGCCTGTACACTGGCGGAGTGACATGTTGACGTGGATGGACTGTTTAGTCTGGTTAGTCCAATCCGAGTGTGAGTACAGTAATGACGTATCTGGGGCTTTACCCTTGCCCTTACCTTTGCTCCCTTCTGGAGCATCCCCCTCCTGTCTCTTCAGCCTACCGCGGCCCAATGACTTGTTGCATTTAGCTTTGACGCGCTTGCATCGGAAACAGGTCTGGTCGACCGGACCGATGCAAGGTTCCCATGCCTTGCAACACCCTTCGCATCTCTCGTCGTGCTCAATGATACTGTCTTCGGCAGCGACCTTCTTACCAGGTCGTGCGCGCACTTCATCGTCCTCATCTTCGCTATCCTTGACCATCATCCTCGCATGCTGTTATTCGTTAGCCGGACTACCAGACCGAGATACCGGTTTACTCACCTTGCTGGGACGGCGCATCCGCACGCCCTCGCTGACTTCTTCGATCTGACCGCCTACTTCGCCGCTCTCTGCGGACACAGACGCTGCCGCCGTTGGTCCTTGTCTGGTCCCACCGGTCTCTTCATCTGCCGACGGATTCTGCACTTGACCTGCGATCCAACCGGACCTACCTCTCGCATACAGTGCACAGCCCGGCTATCTACCAGGGCCTCCACTCCGAGCTCGCATGCCGTTCACAGGCACGAATGCACTTCAGTCTACAAGCCAATTCAGCTTGCACACAGTATGACGGACTGTTTCACTCACCAACGCCGCGTCCCATTCCTTAATCCACATTCCTTGCTCTTCATGCAAGAAATCCTTGTCGTCCGGTATCGTTTGCGCTACGTCAAAAACACGAGCATTTGCGCTTTTGAGGGCCTGCGCGGCCAGTGCCTTCGGACTATTCAAGTCCACGGGTTGCGAGAGAGCGAGTATGTCGGCGATTGAAGACATGATAGAATGGAGGATAGATGTTGCAGATGGTAGTGAAAAGAAGAAGACGGACTTGACCACTTTCGTGCATTTGTGGTGTCCCACGTTTCAAACTCAGTGGATCACGTGACTGACTGGGGACAGTCAGTATCCAAGTCCCCCTCAGGTGTAGGAGCTCATCGCTCTCTACGTTTACAGACCGGTTTCTTGCGTTCGTTCAGGTTCTCGTACAGGTCTTTCCATCGTGTTCAAGATGTCCATCATGTCTCGTGTCGGTCCGATGTTGGTCCATTTCTATCCATGCATATTTCGTCAGTCCGAGTCCAGTTAACTGTCCGCTTTTCAGTCCTGTTTGTAGTCCGAGTCTGGACACGATCTTTTATTTCTTATCTTCTTCGACATCTGTCACAGTTCCATCAATCACAGATCAAACAGTATTTGATTTAGACTACAAATATTCGTTGACAGGTACATATGGTTCATTGACTTGACCTTGTGGTGTCCTTGACAGGACCACATGTTTTTACACAGTCCTGGGAAAATGCCTGGACTATAAAGACTTGTATCATGCATTTGAATATCATAACTTATCGGGTTTTGTTTTGTTTGTCCCTTCGTCATTCACTGTTCGTTTCCTCGCCGTCCATCCGTTATTCGTAGTCCGATATTTCGGACCATTCGTTCGCAGTCCAGATTAAACTGGATTTGTTCATTCCAAGCGAGGACTACTATCTTAGCTACCCCTTCTACCTTGTGCCCTTAAGGAATCCCTGGGATGAGCTTATACTCGCTCCCTTCTTTTTAGCTTGACTTCACCATTCACTTTGGTGGTCAGCCCCCCACACCTTGACTATCTTTCTTACACCGCGCGTCAAGCGGTGTTCTACTGGTGAGTAGGATTGAAGGGTTCGACAAGAGTAGCTAAGTCTGTCGAAGGGGGAGGGTAGGAAGTTAGTGTGTCAAAAGGGTAGAATGAGAATAGGAAGCTTCCAAGCTGGTTACAAGAGTGCCAGACAAGGATCCTGCAGGTCCTCAACACCAGATGTATAGTCAATGGTGAAGGGGCGGGCAGTAGTGAAGTCTTGTCCTAGTGAAACGACTTACCCAATTAAGTGCAGCCACAACTAGACAAGTGAAGCAGATGCCGGTAACTTGGGAAGGGGCCTTGCTGAACATCGGCTAGAGGAGTATAGGGGACCTCAGGCGTTGGGAAGCGACAAGGCACAGACTTCAAGGGAGGACAAGACTGAGGTCTTGGCTCCGTTGGGGGCTGGTCTTATATACTATTCTACTGTATGTACATGTTTGGCATGATGGGAAACCCATAAGTATTAAGTATGGCATAAAGAAATAGAAGCTATGCAATAAATAATAGTCTGTGGGTATCCACATACATATAAGGTTAACCCAGGGTTGAGGGTAACCGCATATAGGCATATTGCTGTGCATGGGCATAGGGTTGCTGATGGATCAGGGCCTAGGGTATTGCTATAAGCAGTAGGCCATGAGGCGTGATGCTGTGCGAATATGAAATAGTGTTACGCAGGACGTCTCACAACGTATAAGAGCGTTTGCGAGAGACTAGCACGAGGACCTCACGAAGAGTCGCACACTACTACTAGTCTCTGGGAGCGAAGGTCAAGGGTTTGCAGTCGTCCAACGGTTAATCGGACAGCGAGTAGAGCACTTGGTCGAGGACTAAGAGAATCGCTCTTAGGACGATGATCAACGTGAATTGCGTAGATCGAAAGTAAGGACTACATGGCTCGTCTGGGTATAAATACTAGATGATGACTAAGCATGGAAGACTAGAGAATCATCTAGAAGTGCGAGGAAGAAGGGACACGTGGTCGACATAAGAGAATCGACCAGGGGAGATACGAGTCCGAGGGAAGTGTTCCGGCCTCAACGTACCTTCATCAGTATGGAGGAGAATAGAACGAGGTAAGCTGATGAAGGTTGACAGGATGTGGTTCTGCCATATGGAAGAGAAGAGTTGGAAGACGAATCGGCAGAACCAATGAGTTACAAGAGAGTCAAGTTCCAAGAAGCGGGGCTAAGGGTAAGAAGTGAGTATTTGAAGGTGAAGATAGGTCTACCGTGCCAACGGCGGACAACTAGTCGTAAAGAAAGAAGGAACAGACATCGATAAATGTATGAAATTGTAACAAATAGCATATATGTGTGTCTCAGACGAACAGCTGAGGCATAGCCTTGTGGCTGTACGAGGCTGTGGGCCATGAGGCGACGGCATGTAGGGGCATGAGTCATGATGAGGGCGTTATGTGATTGGATGACGAGTGTTCCGGTTTGATACGAAGGGATTCCTAGTTGATCCGAAGGATTCCGTATTGATCCTAGGGGAACGAGGCAATCGCAAGGCATGGCATGAGGCATCATAGCCAAGGCTAGGCTGGGGCTGTGTTCATGATGTCATGGCTTATGTGAGCGGGGCTAGACCCTGCTTAGTCATCGTGGCTGTGTCATGCTGAGTGTCATGTAGAGGGCAAGCGAGTGACTTTGTGGATGTTGGATGAAGGCAGAAAAATAAGGAAAAATAAGGACAAATAAGGCCAATGTTGACATGGCCAAATGGTGTCCAAATAAGACCAAATAGGGCTCAAATAGAGCAGAAAGTGGGGATTGTAACAATGCTTGCCTGTGAATGGCATGTGAGCATGGCATGGAAGCCCTGGTCAACAGTCAGGCAATGCAATATATGTAAGACATAGGACTGGTTGTCAAACAATGGTGCATGGAAATGAAGGCACAACACAAAGAAGCCAAAGCAGTGGAGGTATGATGCCATCAAGAGACAGAAGATGAGGTACAACACCAACAAGAGGAGGAAGAGGAAGTGTGATGCTGCCAAGCTGAGGAGAAAGAAGAGTGTGCCATTGTGGGGCAGATGCAAGCACCATCAGTGGATGATAAGACTGGGGTGACTGAACAAGGACCAGCTGTGGCAGCATCTGTTTCCATGGAGAGTGTAAAGGTGGGAGGTCTGATTGAGGAGGTTGGCAAGGGCATGCAGATGTGGCACCCTAGTAAGGTGAGTAAACTGGTACCATGATCTGATACTCTGGCTAATGAATTTCAGTGTATGAGGATGATAATAGAGGACAGTGGGGATGACAAAGACAAAAGCAAAGACAAGGTGTACATGTAGCCCATGAAGAGGATTGCTGCTGAAGAGACCACAATGAGAGGTATGAAGAGTGTCACAGGGCCTGTGAGCCTTGCATCAGACCAGTCAATCAGACCTACTTCCAATGCAAGTGTGTTAAATCAAAGTGCAACAAGTTGCTAGGTCATGGAAGACCAAAGAGGCAGGAGGGGGATACTTCAGAAGGGAGCAAGGGCAAGAGCAAAGGTAAGGCTACTTCTTATGCCCACTTCGTGGGCATTATGATAATGGCTAGGAGAGACAAAGTGAACTGATAGGTAATAGAGGCATGACATATCAAGAGTTGTGCTCCACTCTATTTTGTTATTTAGACTCATCAGACCTATCTGGTAGAATAGAATAACACATTGCCATACCTAGTCTTATACCTTTCAGTGCTAGAGAAGCAAGTGGCTGAAGGTCGCAAGTGGAGATGAACTGTTTGAGTGAGTAGCCCATAGAAAAAAGGTAATAGGCTAGGGGACTTTATGTTACCAGCATCCATTTTGTTAGAGTGGACTCATCAGATCTATTATAAGGCCATCCTGGAGTTAAGAGTCAAAATACAGTATGGCAAATTGCTTAGAAAAGTATACCAGCATGTAGAGCACATCCATAGGATCATTTGGAGCTCCTAATCATCAAAATTGGTGGTCTCATTCCTGAGTTAAAAATCAAACAAGCTGATATGGGATACATGGCCAGAACCAATATGAAAATGATTTCTGGGGGCTCCAAAAGTATCACCAATCACTTCAGGGAATTCATAAGCCCCTAGGAAAAATACTGGAATGGTAGAGAAGTCATCCTGTGGAACAATATTCAATCAACATTGGGGGACATGTTCCACCATGGGCCAATCTGATTTTTGTGGGCTTAGCAAATGTTACCATCATGTTCAGAGGGTCAGAAAAGGGTAGGAACACTTACATTCACTTTCCAAGCTAGCATATTTGAGGCTAGAAAAATCAGTCTTTGCATGAGGGTAAAGTCAGTGATGTGAAATAAAACACCAGGGATGCTGGGAATTCTTCTAGAAGTATATGGGAGGTCTAGGAAGCTGATAGAAGAGCTTTACAAGCAGTATTTAACACTACTTGCTCAACCAATCTTTGTGGGCTTAGAAAGTCATCCCATTCAAAGCTAGCATATCTGAGATGAGAAAAATCAATCTTTGTAAGATAAGGTTCTTCTATGTTAGTGTTACAGGTTATGCTGACATGAGGGACTACTATCGCAGTTGGCACTATGACTGAAGGTATGAAGCAGTTTAGATGAGAGTGGTGGGGACAAGAAGTCACACTAGTACCTCAATGCCACTCAGATGAGAGCACGAATGATACAAATGGATTCGACTAGCGAATACATGCGAGTGTCTAGGGTTTATATACATAAGGGATCCATGCACAGACCGTCCTGTGCTAAGGATCAAACTACTAGAACGAGAGGAATGAAACAATACTCTAGCTGAGGTGATACGAAGAACAATAAAGAAGTGATCCATTGCTGTGCATGACTAGTAAGATAAGGGAATGCCATGTCCATGTGTCATGGGTTATAGGCATGGGCTTTCAGAACTATCAAGGCAATGGGTCCAGCTAGGGGAAGGTGAAGTTCGATGAGTAGTCCGATAAACCGAGTCCGGGTAAACCAGTGGACTGGAGTCCGGGTAACTGAATAGAAAGCAGACCAGACTGGACTAAGCGAAAGCGAATGAAAAGTACATGATTTCATAACACGATTCTCCCTTTAGGACTCGTATTCCAGGCAAGTCGCGGAAAAAGAGGTGTAATTGGCCCCATGAGGCTTGAACAGGGATAAGAAAAGATCTGAGGAAATGCCGCGCATTTTACGAGGGGCAGAAGGACTGGAACAATGAAAATCAGCAATAACATTCTTGACGTGTTGCATGTTATCAGTGGGTTCCCAAGTCCGGTCGGTTTCATCATACCCCTTCCAATGGACCAGATACTCCAACTTCTGTTTGTTCATATGGGATCCGGCAATATACTTGATCTCGAATTCGGCATGTCCTTTGTCATTAACAAGGATGGCATCGGGCCATGGAGCAGACTGCTCAAAGCGAGACGATTTGTAAGGCTTTACGTGGGAGATGTTGACGACTGGATGAATGCGGACTGATTTGGGAATTCAAAGGTGGATAGCATTAGAGAGTACTTCCAGGATCTCATACAGACCTATCCATTTCTGAGTAAGCTTATGGGTAGTATACAGGAGTTTGAGGTTATCAGTGGAGAGCCAGACTTTATCTCCGACAGCATAGTCCAGAAAGTCCGTTCTTTTGGACTTGGACTGTTGGATCATTTTATTGTGAGCCTGCTCCAAGGCAGTTTCAATCTCTTTGTGATTACGACCAGAACTTTTCACAAATTCTCCAGCCATTGTGGACAATCCTCCCTCAAAGCTGAGCCTAGGGAAGTAATTCTGGGTGATGGCAAAGGGGATCGTCCTGGTGGCTGTGGTGAGGGAGTTGTTGTGGGAGAATTGTGCTATTTTTAACCAGTTCGCCCAGGACTCTTGTTTCTTTGACATGTATGTGTGCAAGTATTGTTCAAGCTCACGATTTACCTGTTCTGTTTGTCCGTTGGTTTGGGGATGGTAAGCCATGGAGAGTTTCTGGGAGATACCGAGGAGCGAGCAGAGTTCGTCTGTGAAGGCTAAAACGAATTGGGGACCACGGTCCGAAACCAAAGTAGTAGGTAGTCCATGGATACACCAAACATGGTCGTGAAATAAGATAGCTAGCTCTTTTGAAGAAAGGGTAGAAAGACAGGGAATGAAAACAACTTCTTTGGAGAATCGGTCTACAACGATGCAAATAGAATCAAAACCGTTGGAGACCAGTAGTCTGGTAACCAGGTCCACAGATAAGTCCGTCCAAGGATGCATTGAAGCAGGAAGTGGTCTTAACTTTCCTGCAGGTGGTTTCGAGCTCCCTTTGGCTCGTGCACAGGCAGAACAGCTAGCTACATAGTCCTTGATATCTTTTGAAAAACTGGGCCAAGAATAAAAACAGGAAAGTAGATGTGAAGTTCGTCCAACACCTTGGTGTCTGGTGAGTGGGGAATCATGACACAATTGGAGAAGTTTGGTACGTAAGGAGATAGGTATGAAAATCCGTGTTTGATCATTGAGAAAAACAGAGTTAATTGGATCAAAAGTGAAAGTGTCTATTGGGTGGTGCTATATTTTCTCTGACTCTTTTTTCAATTTTTTTTCGAATGGGGAGGAGACTTGGACGGTTCTAGAGAATAGTGTAGGGGGGAGCACAGTGATGTTAGTGTTGGGATTTTCTGCTGCATCACCATGGTCTGGTCTTCGAGAGAGTGCATCTGCTCATCCATTTGAACTCCCGGGTTTGTATATGATGGAGTAGTTATATTCCTGTAAAAAGGTGTGCCATCGTGCTTGTCGTTGCGATAGGTCCTGGGGCTTTTTAAAGAACTCCAAATTCTTGTGATCTGTCCAGACTTCGAAATGCTCCTTTCTGAGGAGGTACAGTCTCCACTTGTCGAAAGCTCGAATTACTGCCAACAACTCTTTGTCTCCTACTAGATAGTTTCGCTTGGCGGAATTGAAGGAGTGCGAGATAAATCCGGCCAGATGCCATAGTCCGTCATCGCATTTAACTGACAGAACTGCTCCCGTGGCTATGTCTGAGGCATTGGTTTTGACTTGCAACTCCTTTTTTGAGTCCGGATATGCGAGCAATGATCCCTCCATGAACTTTTGTTTTAGTCTGGTGAAGGTCTGTAACTAAGCAGCTTCAAACTGGAATGGCACATCCTTTTTGGTAAGATCATTGAGCGGTCTAGCAATGTTCACAAAATTGGGGATGAACCGTCGATAGTAGTTGCATAGCCCAAGGAATCCTTGGAGTTGCTTTAGGCGTGTGGGTATCGGCCAGTCTAAAACACTGGCAACTTTGGATTTCTACATCTCTATGCCCTCTTTGGACACTACCATACCTAGAAAGTCTACTTTAGACTGTGAAAAGAAGCACTTCTCGGGCTTTGCATATAGGTCATTATCACGAAGGTGTTGGAGCACTTCTTTGACAATTTCCTCATGCTTGGCCTTTGATTTCCCTTTGGTATATACATTGATATCGTTGAGATAGATTAAGACCATGGTATACATGTCATTAAATATGTCATTCATCATTTGTTGAAACATCGGTGGTGAATTAGTCATTCTGAAATACATTACCAGGGACTCATAGGACCCGAGTGGAGTGATGAAGGCTCCTTTCCATTCATTGCCTTCTTTGATATGGACATTGTTGTATCCCCATTGGAGGTCTAGGGTTGTAAACATGTCTGCTCTGTGAAGTTGGTCTATTAGAGCCGGGATTAGGGGGAGAGGGTAGGAATTTTTGATAGTCCTGGAGTTGAGGTACCTGTAGTCCATGACTAATCACTTTTTACCATCCTTCTTCGGAATAAAAAAGACTGGGGAGGTTTATGGCGATTTGGAAGGCCGGATATATCTCTTTTCCAATTCTTTACTAAGGAAGATCTGGACTTCCTCCATATCTGTGTCTGAAAGAGGAATGACTCGTCCTTTCTTTGGTGTGAAGTCATCTTTTAACTCGATGGCGTGATCCCATGTCTTTCGCTCGGGCATCTGTTGTGTGACTTCCTCAGAGAAAACATCTAAGAAGTCATGATAGACCAGGGGGACCTTTTCAGTTAGTCCAGGTTCAAAGGTGGACTGATTTCAGATTTTTAATGGATAGGGGGGAAATGCCATATAGGTTTGTCCGTGCCGGTTTACAAAGTGTCTGGTCAGATTGCACAAGGTGAGAAGATTACAACTGGTGGTGCATCGGCCGTAGTCAATGTGTTTGGTTACCCAATCTATTTTGGGGTTATGACGTGTGAGCCAGTCGTGTCCGAGGATCATGGGATGCGATCCGAGAGTAGAGACAAATGCAGTGAGGGGTTCGCTATATCCGCGGACCGACAGGATCAAGATAGCTTGATGGGTTACTTTCCCAATTATGCCGGGTGATCCATCGGCATTGGTGACTTCAAATGATTGCAGGAGGGGGATTACAGGGATTTTATGCTGTAAACAAAACTCTTTGTCGATGAAGGTACTAGAGGCTCCTGAATCTAGTAACGCTCTAAGTTTCAGCTGAGACCAATTAATGCCCTTGTGAAATGCAGCCAGGACCAGTATGTCCATTTCAGATGTTGGATCGGATTCAGGGAAAGACCGGAAAGGGGTTTTTGTTGAAGAAATTTTGAAAGGAATTTGGATTGTAGTTAGGAGTATTTGGGAATTAAGCATGCTTTGTTTATCATCTGGCACCACGCTGCAAATGTGGTCGCCCTTTTGGATTGCACTAATTTTACGGATCTGTGTTTCTAAATCGGTAATTGGGAAATTGGATTCTTTACAATTGGTAAATGAATCTTTGTGGACAAAACAAGAACAAGATGAACAATGAGGGGAACAAGTGTTACCTGTGGAAGGAAGTTTCTTTAACTGCAATAAAGGCCAGTGATCCTTTACAATCCCTGGCTGGGTTCTTTTAAAGCCTCCTGGGCCTTGGTTTGATTTTCGATGTTAATCCGGTCCCTCCAATAGGCTCCAGCTTCTTCAGATATGAAATTGTTCTGTGAGGAAAAAACTTTCTTTACTCTGGCTTCTTCGGCGGTGGTATATGGGCCAGTCTTGTATTCATCTGGTCTGGTGTCCCAAACCTGTTGGGTATGGGGAGGGTGATAGGGTGGTGGAGTAGTTCTCGGATGCTGGTCTGGGTTGGTGTAACAGTCCGCCCAGATATGACCCTTTTTGTGACAGCCAAAGCATTCCCAGTCTTCGCTGGATCGGACTGGGAGTCCATTCAGTCTAGATCCAGATGCCAATGGGGAATGACGTGGGGTTGTGGGTAGGGGTCTATGTGTCTGTGGTAGCTGTGGTGCAGGGCTGGGTGCATGAGGTCCTCTAGGTGCCTGCCATGATTGAAACGGCGTGTGCGGTGGTCCTTGTTCCAAATTTGCTAACTCGAAGTTTCTTCCTACCTCAAGTATTGCTTGGTACCATTCTATTAAATCCCATGCTTCCGGTTGGTGGTTCATTACTAGGTAATGGTATATTTTGTAGTCCACTCTTTTCTTTAGTAGATCTATGGCATGCATCGGCACAATCTCGGCTTCTGTTACTAAGACCCTGAATTCCTATATGAACATGTCTGTAGAACGGCTATTTTGGTAGCACTGTTCTAACTCCTTTAGGGCTTCATAGGTATATCGTGTGACTTGAAAGAAACTAGTAACGTTGTCGCATAGCTGGGGCCAGTCTGGCCAAGCGGTCTCTCCTTGGGGGATTGGTACTGCAGCTAATGGGTCCCTTGGTGCTACTTCTAGTGCTGTATACTGTTTCATGGCTAGGTATGCGAAGGATTCAGCATGTCCTTTGAAGCGTGAGAGAATGGCGATAGTGCAGATCTTGTTGCTAGGCCATTGGTTGGCTTGTACCCATAGATTCAATCAGGTCTACCACATCTTCCATTTCTTCCTATCTCCATCCCATTTCCCAGGATCGGCAATCTTCTTGGCTGGATCATTCCCGTGATCCAAAGTAAAGTCCCTAAGACCCTAAATCAATTTTTTGATGTTTTGTTCCATTCTTGATGTTTGTGGGAGAGGTGTTAGGGGCGATTCAAGCCTGCTCATGTGCTAGAGAAAGTCTATTGTTCTAGCTACTGCTGGTTCCAATTACCAGCATTCCAACTACTATTTTCTTCATTGTACGAAATAGTCGGGGTAACTAATTTTTGGGGTCTATAAAACCCAAATTGGAATTGTTGTTCTTGCAGGTGATATTCACAGAAGAAGACAAAGGGATGCTCGTTGCTAGGGGAGTGCAACCAGTGCAAAACGATCTGGTAAATGAAAATTCCACTCAAGGCCAGTGCTAATTCTGAAAATGAAATTGAAATCTACATTCAAAAAAAAGAAAAGCTAAAAAGAAAATCTTGATACTGCTGATTGCCAGTATGCTTACTATCTAGTATCTTTCAACTAGATTCTGGGCAAGTGACAAACGTGGATACGGAGGAAAGCAGAGTGTTTTGATTGGAGGTAGTAGTGGTGATGGAGGAGTGATAGGTAGTGTTCGAATTTGATAATGTACTGGTTGCCCGGTTTTCGGTGCAAGCACATTCAACAAGTTATTTTTAGATGGAGGTGGTAGCCGGCACTTCTCCTCGGCAATACCTGTTATGGGTTATGCTGACACGAGGGACTACTATCGCAGTTGGCACTACGACTGAGGGTATGGAGCGGTTTAGATGAGAGTGGTGGGGGATGAGAAGTCACACAAGTACCTCAATGCCACTCAGATGAGAGCACGAATGATACAAATGGATTTGACTAGCGAATACATGCGAGTGTCTATGGTTTATATATGTAAGGGATCTGTGCACAGACCATCCTGTGCTAAGGATCAAACTACTAGAATGAGAGAAGTGAGATGATACCCTAGCCAGGGTGATACAAAGAACAATAAGAGATTGATCCATTGCTGCATATGACAAGATAAGATAAGGGAATGCCATGTCCACGTGTCATGGGTTATGGGCATGGGCTTTCGGAACTATCAAGGCAATGGGTCCAGCTAGGGGAAAGGGTAGTCCGAAGTATTGGTCCAGTAGACTGAGTCTGGTAGATCCTTGGACTAGATGGACCGGACCGGACTAGTGGCAAAAGTGAAGGAAAAGTACATGAATCATAACATGATCCTCCCTTTAGGACTCGTATTCCAGGCGAGTTGTGGAAAAAGAAGTGAAATCAGCCCCACGAGGCTTGAACAGCAACAAAAAGAGATCCGAGGAAATGCCGCACATTTTACGAGGAGTGGATGGACTGGAATGATGAAAATTGGCGATAACATTTTTGGCATGTTGTATGTTATCCGCAGGTTCCCAAGTCCGGTCCATTTCGTCATAACCCTTCCAATGGACCAGATATTCTAGCTTCCATTTGTTCATACGAGAGCTGGAAATGTACTCAATTTCGAATTCGGCATGTCCTTCATCATTGACAAGAATGGCATTGGGCTGTGGAGCGGACTGCTCAAAGTGAGACAATTTATAAGGCTTTACATGGGTGATGTTGACGATTGGATGTATGCAGACTGATTTAGGAATCTGAAGGCAGACAGCATTAGGGAGTACTTCAAGGATCTTGTAAGGGCCTATCCATTTCTGAGTAAGCTTTCGGGCAGTATATGGAAGTTTGAGGTTATCTGTGGAAAGCCAGACTTTGTGTCTGACGGCATAGTCCGGTGAGTCCGTTCTCTTGGACTCGGACTGTTGGATCATCTTGTCATGGGCCTGCTCCAAGGCGGTTTCAATCTCCTTGTGATTACAGCCAGAACTCTTTATGAACTCTCCTGCCGTTGTGGACAATCCTCCCTCAAAGCCAAGCCTAGGGAAGTAATTCCAGGTGATGGCAAAGGGGATCGTCCCGGTGGCTGTGGTGAGGGAGTTGTTATGGGAGAATTGCGCTATCTTTAACCAGTCCACCCAGGACTCTTGTTTTTTGGACATGTACGTGCACAAGTATTGTTCGAGCTCATGGTTTATTCGTTCCGTTTGTCTGTCGGTTTGGGGGTGGTAAGCAGTGGAGAGTTTCTGAGAGATACTGAGGAGCGAGCATAGTTTGTCTGTGAAAGCTGAAACAAATTGTGGACCGCAATCCAAGACCAGAGTAGAAGATAGTCCGTGAATACATCAAACATGATCTCGAAATAAAACGGCCAATTCTTTAGAAGAAAGAGTGGAAAGACAAGGGATGAAAACAACTTCTTTTGAGAAGCAGTCTATAATGACACAAATAGAATCGAAGCTGTTGGAGACCGGCAGTCTGATAATAAGATCGACAGAAAGGTCTGTCCAGGGATGTTTTGAAGTGGAAAGCAGTTTTAGCTTTCCTGCCGGTGGTTTGGAACTTCCTTTGGCGTGAGCACAGATTGAACAGCTAGCTATGTAATCCTTAATGTCTTTGGAAAAACTGGGCCAAGAGTAAAACCAAGAAAGAAGATGTGAAGTGCAGCCAATACCCTGGTGTCCAGCCAGTGGGAAGTCATGGCATAACTGAAGTATTTCTGTCCATAAGGGAATAGGTATGAAAATCCGTGTTTGATCATTGAGAAAAACTGAGTTAACTGGATCAAAAGTGAAAGTGTCTATTGGATGATGTTGTATTTTTTCGGATTCTTTTTTCAATCTGTCTTCGAATGGGGAGGAGATTTGTACAGTGCGGGAAAATAGTGTGGAGGGAAGCACTGTGATGTTGGTGTTCAGATTCTTCAATGCTTCGCTGTGGTCCGGCCTTCGGGAGAGTGCATCTGCATGACCGTTTGAACTTCCAGGTTTATAGACAATGGAGTAATTGTATTCCTGTAAAAAGGTGTGCCATCGCACTTGTTGTTGCAATAGGTCCTGGGGCTTTTTAAAGAATTCCAAGTTCTTGTGATCCGTCCAGACTTCGAAATGTTCCTTTCTGAGGAGGTACGGTCTCCATTCATCGAAGGCTCGGATTACTGTCAACAGCTCTTTATCTCCTACCGGATAGTTTCATTTGGTGGAATTGAAGGAGTGCGAGATAAACCTGGCCGGGTGCCAGAGTCCGTCATCACACTTAACCGACAGAACTGCTCCCATGGTGATGTCTGAGGCATCGGTTTCTACTCGCAACTCCTTTTTTGAGTCTAGATATGTGAGCAATGACCCTTCCGTGAATTTTTGTTTTAATCCGGTGAAGGCCTGTAACTGAGCGGCTTCAAACCAGAACGGTACATCTTTCTTGGTAAGGTCATTGAGTGGTCTAGCGATGTCTGCGAAGTTGGGGATGAAGCGACGGTAGTAGTTGCATAACCTGAGGAATCCTTGGAGTTGTTTTAGGCGTGTAGATATTGGCCAGTCTAAAATACTGGCAATTTTGGACTTCTGCATTTCTACTCCTTCCTTTGAAACCACCATTCCCAAGAAGTCCACTTTAGGCTGTGAGAAAAAACACTTCTCAGGCTTTGCATATAGATCATTATCGTGAAGGCATTGAAGCACCTCCTTGACAATTTCCTCGTGCTCAGCCTTTGATTTCCCTTTGGTATATACATTGATATCATCAAGATAGATTAAAACCATGGTATACATGTCATTAAATATATTGTTCATCATTTGTTGAAATGTTGGCGGTGAATTAGTCATTCCGAAATACATTACCAGGGGCTCGTAGGACCCGAGCGGAGTAACGAAGGCTCCCTTCCATTCATCGCCTTCTTTGATGTGGACGTTGTTGTAACCCCATCAGAGATCCAAGGTTGTAAACATATCTGTTCCATAGAGTCAGTTGATTAATGCCGGAATGAGAGGAAGCAGGTAGGAATTTTTTATTGTACCAGAGTTGAGGTATCTATAGTCCATGACTAGCTGCTTCTTTCCGTCTTTCTTTGGAATGAAAAAGACCAGTGATGTTTGTGGTGACTTGGAAGGCCGGATATATCCTTTCTCTAATTCTTTACTGAGGAAGATCTGGACTTCATCCATGTCCATGTCTGATAGGGGAATGACCCGTCCTTTTTTGGGTATGAAATTGTTTTTTAATTCAATGGCATGATCTCATGTTTTTCATTTGGGCATCCGCTGTGTGACTTCCTCGGAGAAAACATCTAGGAAGTTGTGGTAGACCAGGGGTACTTTTTCGGTTAGTCCGGGTTCAAAAGCAGACTGATTCCGGATTTTCAATGGATAGGGGGGAAAGGCGGTATAGGTCTGTTCATGCTGGTTTACAAAGTGTCCAGTTGGATTGCATGATGTGAGAAAGTTACAACTGGTGGTGCATTGGCCATAATTGATGTGTTTGGTTACCCAATCTATTTTTGGGTTGTGTCGTGTAAGCCAGTCATGTCTGAGGATCATGGGATGTGATCCGAGAGTGGAGACGAATGCAGTGAGTGGTTTGGTATGTTCATGGACTGACAGGATTATAATGGCTCAATGTGTTACCTTCCCAATAATACCGGGTGACCTGTTGGCATTGGTAACCTCAAATGACTGCGGCAGGGGGATTACGGGGATCTTGTGCTGTAAACAAAACTCTTTATTGATGAAGGTACTGGAGGCTCCAGAATCCAGTAATGCCTTAAGCTTCAACTGGGACCAATTAATGTTATCATGAAAGGCAGCTAGTACCAGTATGTCTATTTCGGACGTAGGGTCTGATTCGGGAAAAGACCGGAAAGAGGTTTTTGCAGAAGAAATTTTGAACAGAATCGGAATCGTGGTTAGGGGTATTTGGGAATTAAGCATGCTTTGTTTATCATCCGGCATCACGCTGCAAGTGCAGTCGCCCTTTCAGATCGAACTAATTTTATGGATTTGTGTTTCTAAATCGGTAACTGGAAAATCAGACTCTTTATAATCAGTAAACGAATCTTTGAGGACAAAGCAAGAACAAGATGAACAATGAGGGGAACAAGTGTTGCCTGTGGAAGGAAGTTTCTTTAATTGTGATAAAGGCCAGTGATCATCCTTTACAATCCCTGGCTGGATTCTTTTAAAGCCTCCTAGGCCTTGATTTGGTTTTCTATGTTAATCCGGTCTCTTCAATAGGCTCCAGCTTCTTTGGACATGAAATTGTTCTGTGAGGAAAAAACTTTATTTACTCCGGCTTCTTTGGTGGCTGTAAATGGACCAGTTTCATATCCATCCAGTCTTGTGCCCCAAACCTGTTGGGTATGGGGAGGACGATAGGGTGGCAGAGTAACTCTCGGATGCCGGTCTGGGTTGGTGTAACAGTCCACCCAGATATGACCCTTCTTGTGACAACCAAAGCATTCTCGGTCTTTGCCAGACTGGACTGGAGGTCCGTTCGGTCTAGACCCAGATGCCAACGGGGAATAACGCAGGGTCACAGGTAGGGGTCTATGCGTCTGCAGTAGCTGTGGTACAGGGCCGGATGCACAAGGTCCTCTAGGTGCTTGCCATGATCAAAACGGCATATGCGACGGTCCTCTCTCCAAATTGGCTAACTCGAAGTTCCTTCCTACCTTGAGTATTGCTTGGTACCATCCTATCAAATCTTGTGCCTCCAGCTGTTGGTTCATCACTAGGTAGTGGTATATTTTGTAGTCCACTCTTTTCTTTAGCAGATCTATGGCGTGTGTTGGCACAATCTCAGCTTCTGTTACTAAAACCCTAAATTCCTAAATGAATGTATCCATGGAACGGCTATTTTGGTAACACTGTTCTAATTCCTTTAGGGCTTTGTATGTGTATCGTGCAACTTGGAAAAAGCTAGTAACGTCGTCACACAACTAGGGCCAATTCAGCCAGGTGATCTCTCCTTGGGGGATTGGTACAGCAGATAATGGGTCCCTTGGTGCTGCTTCTAGTGCTGTATACCGTTCCATGGCCAGGTATGCGAAGGACTCGGCGTGTCCTTCGAAATGTGAGAGAACGGCGATAGCACAGATCTTGTCGCCAGGCCATTAGTTGGCTTGTACCCAGAGATTTAATCAGTGTAGGAGCTCATCGCTCTCTACGTTTACAGACCGGTTTCTCGCGTCCGTTCAGGTTCTCATACAGGTGCCTTCCATCATGTTCAAGATGTCCATCATGTCTCATGTCGGTCCAATGTCAGTCCATTTCTATCCGTGCATATTTCATCAGTCCGAGTCCGATTGACTGTCCGCTTTTCAGTCCTGTTCGTAGTCCAAGTTCAGACACGATCTTTTATTTTCTTATTTTCTTTGTCATCTATTACGATCCTATGCTTTTCCCTATACTTTTTCCTACGCTTACCCT
>JBBPKV010000109.1:3317-21605 GCA_038089455.1 Tylopilus cf. leucomycelinus
ATCGCCGCGTTCTACGTGGCGTTGCAAAAGGCCATACTTGACATGATCACGCTTTCCGTCGACGATGACCGCGGCCCATCACCGACGCAAGTAAAGGACCTTTTGAAGCTCGTCCTGTTCTGTATTCGTCAGACACGTAAGACCACAGGCTCATCGGCCGCCCAAGCTTGGGATCCAGCCCCGTGGAAAGCGCTCCATGACCAACTGTCCTCGAGCAGTCGTTTCAAGTCGTCATCGTCGGTGCTGAACATGTGCCATCAGGTGGAGTGCACTGCTGCCCAGTGCAAGCAGGCCATTGGAGAGAAACGCAAGGCAGAGTCGGAGGGGCCAATAGGGACAGACCAGTCGAAAAAGTCGAATCGGAAGAAACAAAAGAAAAGTAAATCATAACATGCAATTTGATGCAGAATTAATTCTTTGTACATTCCTGCCCCCCGAGTAGGTATCCGCTGCGCTATGTACCACACAAGTGATCCAGCCGGCTGGCAATCGGTCTGAAAGAACGCGGCCAGCGAAAATTACACACAGTAAAAGCAAGACAGACAAGCAGGTGCAGAAAATTTACTATATACGCTTATGGACACGAGGTGATCCTTGTCCGGAGTGCCTGGAGCGCTGCCAAATCACGCTTGATGAAACAATGTCCAATAAGATGGGCACATCGACGGGCTCTGGAAGCGAAGAGTCAGTAAATACAAGAACATCTAGTGTGTACTTGTGGCTCACCTGTTAAGCCTGCTGCGGGACTCGATGGCAGTCCGGCATGCTTCGGAACGTTCCGTGGCCACACTGAGAATGTACTCTGCAATGCCTGCAAGGCGAGCACATTCCACTCCGAAGGATTCTTCAGCAAATCCATCGGTCAACCGATAGAGGAATGTTACGTCTCTTCTGCCATCAATGCGGCTGTCCGTCGTGTATCCCATATGCAAATTTTGAACATCATCTGGGAATCGCCGTTCCAGATCAATGGCAACGAGGGGGTAGTGCGTGATAAACAACGTCTTGCATTTGATATTTTCCACAAGATGTTGAAGAACGGAGTCCGCGATTGCCATCTATGGCTCGATCAACGACCCCCTGTAGCAACGAAGGCGGAGTGGACGTACCCCATCCGTAGTGGAAGTACCTCTTCCAAGCTCGTCCAAAATCACGAGACTCTTCGAGGTTGCGGTCTTCAAAACCTCGTTCGTCTCAGCCATTTCAACCATGAATGTTGAGCGGCCGCGCGCCAATTCGTCAGACGCTAGTTCGGGCATTAGTTAATCCATTCAGTGAGACGTGAGACAGGAGCCTACCGCCCATCCGGGTGACAATACCATCACACATCCCAATCCTTACGGCCTTCGCAGGAACATATGACCCGATTTGAGCCATGATAGCAATCAGGGCAACCATGCGGACCGCAGAGCTTTTCCCTCCCATATTCGGACCTGTTATAATGACACTACGGGGGAACTCCCCAGCCATTGAGAGAGAATTAGGTACGAATGGATCAGACCTCAGCGCCTCGATCATCGGATGACGGCCATCTATGATATCAAGGACGTCTCCGTCTGTGAGCTCGGGTCGTACGTAACCATCTCGAAAAGCAACGTGGGCAAGGCTAAGGAGACAGTCCGCGATTGCCAGTTTGTTGATGGCGTCTCGTAGCAGTGAATAGTGAGTTTGGGCGATTTCGTCTAGAAAGGTATCATATGACTTGTTCGCTTCCGCAGCAAGCAGCTCTTTATATCTCGCCCGCTCTTGGATCAGTTTCTTGACCTCAGGAGTATGATATCGCCTTGAGTACTTTGTACTGGAATGGGCCGTAAGCACAAGTTTCATCAGTATGCATGGGTGTTTACCTTGATACCAAATCCCAGCTTACTGGGGCCTCTCTGTTCTCGGACTTCTTGAGCTCCACGAGGAACTGGGAGGCATCAGCCACCTGGATAAATCGTGAGACATATGACGTACTTCATTTCCCAGTATACTGGTCCACTGGAGAGACGGGATTCTGAGAATTTTGCGGACTGTGCTTGGATCAATGCCTGGATTCCACCAAAGGGAAAAGACAACATGCTTCGCTTTAATTCCTCTTCGAGGTCAGTCTCAACGGTTCGAATCATCTAGGCAACTCAGGAAGAATGTGTGAATGAGTGGGAGAGCAAGTACTCACTAACGCGAATTCTGCCAGCTTCGGGAATCGTTCTGTATCCGTCCACAAAAACCCTTTCTCCCCTTGGGCAGCCCTTTTGAGCGAGATTGCGCCGAGATACTCCCGAACTGGAGATTTGAGTTTTGGCAAAGAAAGAATTATCTCATTCAACAACCTGGAGTTGAAATCTCCTAAGGAGCCCTCCTCAAAGACATCGAACGCAGTGGCGACCCTATTCAGCGCAGGGAGCAAGATAGCAAGTTCTTGGGGGGAGCACTACGAAAATAGTTGAGCCTGTAGATCTAGCCTCAAGAGTCAAGACTGTGTGGAAAACCTGACCTTTCCATACTGAATCCGACACAACCCCTTGGCAAGGTCCGGTAGCTTCTTCAGGACTTGCCGAAGGGCAACAAGTTTTTCAGATGAGCTAGTAACTATTTCCTCGATGGCATCTATCCTATCCTGGAGCAGCCTAGGGGCAAGCCTGTGTTATCTCGATAAAGTAGGCGCGACTTGGAGACTAACCGCTTGTCGATGAGGGGCCGGCCGACCCAATTCTTTAACAATCTTGCACCAAATTTAGTGGAAGTGTGATCAAGGACCCAGATCAAAGATCCTGCAGTAGTATGGTCTGTCTGATTTTGATATACTTCCCTATGAAAACTAGTCAAATTTGATTCAGCGATAGTCAAGGGACGAACAAATTCGCCAATGTGGTGGCATTCAGAAGCATGTGTGTTCTATTCGTAAACTTCGTGAAGAACCTAGCGCCCAAGAATGCATCTGTAATTCGAAACGACGATAGGTAGTTAATGGTATGTGCCAGGGCGACTACAGCCGGCTGGGGGAGACTCGCGACAACTCCAAGTGTGCCTTCTGCAAAGTACTATTAAGGGGACCTTCTCCCCGACGCGAGAGATAACTCACCCATTGAAAGATCTCGAAATTGGGCTTTAGTCCTGTCAGAATAAAACTCAGTCACGAAGTCAAACGCCGCAGAGAATTCCATCTCATTTTCGTAGCGTTCGAGACGTATTTTCTGTCCGCTGTGAATAGATCTGGATCGACAGATTCAGTCTCTAAAAGGGGGATAATGGAATGACTGACCCAGCAAAATGGCGCAGAACTTTCTCAGTAAGCTTGCTCAGACCCCGTTTAGGGAGCAGTAGCTCGGCTGGTCTAGTATGCGCAAGGCGGGTCTAAAACTGTCAGCGAGGTCAACGTGCAAAACACGCCAAACTGACCTCAAGCTCGGAACGCATGATCGTGTCTGGCCCATTCCAGGTGAAAATAATTAACAATCAGCTGCACTCGAACTTACCGTCGAATTCATCCCAAACGACATCTCCCGTGCTGGGTGTGATAGCAATCATACTTATCGATACGCGATCCCCGGAAGTACCACCACCTGCGGGGGCTTCTGTAAAGCAAACGAGAGGCGGAGCCGCATGCTTATCCAAATCATCAACAGAGTCGAGCTCATCGACATATCTGTGAATATCTGTTAAAACAGAAAAATGAACGTCCCACGTCGCCTTACGTCGCGGCTGTGTACAGATGAGTCAGTCTTCTTTCGAACAGCGTGTTCCTTGTTTCACTGGCTTTTTTCAGTGCTGCGGTCTCAACCTGTTCAACAACCCCAACTTTGTATCCTTGCGAGAGAAGCCTAGTGCTGCATAAAGCTTGTCGAGAGTGAGGCAGTTGAGAACTGACTTTTTGAGATGTAGGTCACGACGGTGGACTGGAATTGAAGCGGTTAGCAGATTGCGGCGGCGGTATGCGACGATCCCCAGTTCCTGGCTGGCGATCTGAATACGAGAATAAGCAAGGTTGCTAATCCAACAAACAAGACTATCACACCAAAGCGCCATCTTCGTAGAAATAGTATTTGTATCCTAATTCAATCATCAGAACCACCCCAGGATTTTCCTTGATAAATTTCAACGACTGTGAATGAAAAGCTCGTGGTTAAACCGGCGCGCGAATAGGCGGCTAAGCTTGCCTGTAATTCGGCTGGTGTGTATGGCTCTCCGCTAGACCCAAGCTCTTCGGGCGCTCCTTTACCTTTCGCAGAAGATGTGGTCCGTGTCTTACTCTTCCCTTTGGTCGGCTTGTGAGAGAACATTTTTTCGAGATTCTTGAATGATTCGCCCGAGACGTCAGACTCACGAGCATCATCTTGATCCCGGAGAGTGTCGTCCTCAGATGACTGAGCTTTCTTGTCTTTATAGCGATGTTGACGTGCAAAGGTGCTGTTCTCTGCGAGTAATACGCGTTTAAATTCATCATGACGCCTCTTCTTGTCGCTTTTGTCCGCTGCGATAGGTCTTTCATTGGAGTATCTTTGCGTGGTGTCCAAACGCCACTGATCGGCAGTGGAGTTTCCCTTCGTGACCTTCAACTTCTTTACAGGCAGTGGCTCTTCGACTTCTGGATCCTCCGCGGTCAAGTCGATCGTATCGGAGAGCGAAGGTTTAGGGGACTGTTGAGTGAAAAAGGAGGAGATACGGGGTTGTTTGGCTGTACCAGAAAGCCCGTTAACCGCTTTCCGTTTCATGTTGATGTGTCTTGGTGGACAAATGACTTTGAACACGGGGTCGACCGGTTTTAAACTCCGGCTCGGCAACATGAGTAAATGTTAAGATTTGTCTGTAAGGAATGTAGCCCTTGTACCATACTGTTTCAACCCCCGACTCCAACTCCGACAGTCAACGATCTCCACGCGTGACGTCACATCAGTTGCCCACGTGGCACTCTCCCTCGAAAAGTGTACGAACATGTCCGTACGGAATATGTTCTGTTGGATTAGCCCGAATCGCGTCTCTCCGAGTCGCACGCCGACTCGAATCACTTGGATCCCTGTGGCAATATTCTCCCTTCGAAACTACGGGACCACATCTCAAGACAGGCCAGTGGTTTCCGAAACTAACCGTACGCCGCTAGTTATTTTGCTTGCCCAGGCTCAAGCCCATTCCAAGGCGCTGAGAAAACGTTAAAACGGTTCTGGAAGACTGTCGGTATCGATACTAGGCCGGGTGGGATTACCGTTACACTGGACAAGCGTCCGTTGAAGACCCCATCCGGGCATATACTTTTGCTACCAGAGAATAAGCGTTTGGTGGCCACGCTCATCGCCAATGAATGGGAAAACCAGGAAACGCTTTTGAAACCACACACATTACCAATGGTAAGTAGATTCATTCGCTATTAGAGTAAGGGTCGCAAACTTTTTAGACATCCGTCGCATCTAGGGCTATCGACGCACTCCGCGACGAGGAAACTCGTTCAGAGGTTCGAAAAACACTGCTGAACTACCTGGACACGGATACTATCTGGTATGTTAACGCACGACGGGCTGGATAGCCGCTTACAGGCATGCTTAGTTTTCACCATGACGATCCCGAGCCTCTTGTCAAGCTGCAGAAAGAGCACTGGGACTCGCTATTAGAATGGGCCAAGAGTGTCTTTGATATCGAGATACATATTCACCGTTCCGTTTTATTCCACTCACAACCCGAGCGGACGCGACGGATTCTCAGTGATGTTTTGGCGCAGATGGACCCTTGGGAGATGGCAGGTGCGTCATGCGCCACGAGTGCTGAACTGGCGAACTGAGTATGCTTTCCTCTGAAGCTATGGAACGTGCAACCTATGTCACTAAATCATTCTTCATTGCCTTGGCCCTCATCAAGCGTCATCTGACAGTAGAGCAGGCAGCTCTCGCGGCTCAGGTCGAGGTGGCAAGCCAGATAGAAAGATGGGGCGAAGTCGAAGATTGTGAGTTCCAGCCGTTTCTCCAGGACCTGAAGATCGCCTTTCTCCCTGACGTTAGGATCTTCACTGACCAATCTTTCGATACAGCTCATGATGTGGATTATCATGACGTCCGACGGCAGTTAGGGAGTGCTGCTTGCTTGATCACCAACATGCCCTAGAGCGCGGACATCCGCCCAGTGTTCTCACACGTTTCGCATGTTGTCAGCCACCCCCACCTCGCCCTGCTTTGCTGACTTTGACTCTCTATTTAAAAGTTGGGCTACAGACAACGGAGCAGATAATGGCGTATCACCGATGTCTGTAAATATCTCCCATTGATACGAAAACCTTCTGGTAGACGTTACCCCACCAGAGGTTTCCTTGTATGCTTCAAGTGTGTTCCCGCCTTCCTGGTCTCTTCTGACAGTCTCGGCAGGGTTGACTGAATTAACCAGAAAACCCTACATGACTGTATCCAGACTGGGGCCGACACTGCCTCGTGCGAAAGGTGTTCGGACATCGACGTCAATGTAACAACTAGTTGTGCAGATCTCCTCAGTGAAGATATGCGTTTCCTTCTTGTTTCTGATAACTTGGGTGTCAGAGCATATTCACGAGGCGCGGCTTCTGGCATCCACCTCATCACCGATGTAGCTGTACAATACGAACCCCACAGCCATATCGCCCCAAAATACGACTCCACGAACCTACCCGGAAATGATGAGTATCTTCGTCGTTCCTAGGGCGCCATGATGAATATTTGTTCATTAAATCTGTTTAGAAAGAGCTGGGAGCAAGGACGCAACTACTGCTAAGTCGAATGTGAACTGAAGATACGGGGACGATTTTATAAACCAGATAGGAGTTACACAAGGCACCATGATGCAGTCCTTTTATTCCCAATGACGAGACGAATTGGCTATCTCAAGTATACTGCAATGCTGTATTTCTCGCCCCAGGCTCACCGCGAGAATTGATCTGGGGGCCGTGGAGCGGTGCAGGTGTGCAGGATGAGCGACACTGATGAGGTGATCTTCCCATGACAGTCTGTCCGATTCCGATCCACGATATTGTAAGTTCTGTCATGACTAAGACCAGCCAGAAGGTTCCCCAATCAGCCGAGTGCGAATTTCCCGTCATGGAATCCGTTTCCACCCTCCCCGATTGCAGCGACACCGTGTACACCAGCTGTTATTGCGAAGAGAACATTTATTGGCTTGTGAAACGTCTTGTCGCTCCAGCCGGTGGGCAGCAGCAGTGGGACGTTTTTCCTGTATTTATCTCCAATCCAACGAGAACGGTGACCGCCATCAACGAGAAATTATACGTGGGGTCTCAAGTTTACCACGCAGGTGGCATTGTGGAATCAGCGGGTGAGACCACCCGGTGATAATACGCCGATAATATGGGACTATCACGTTGTTTTGGCGCTGCGCAAGCGTCAGCAGACACACAGCCAGTCAGAGAATGGGCCAACCAGAGGGCAAGATACTTGGATCTATGATCTCGACACCAGTCTCCCCATCCCATGTCACTGGAACGGTACGTAAAACGTACCTCAGTTTGTTCCTTTCGCAAGTTAATTCCGGATCATGTCTAGCATACGTTGACCAAACCTTCCCACTGGCCACTGACATACCATCGCAGTATCAAAGGTGCAGATAATTTGAACAAAGTTACCCTGCCATCTCGGTAGCAAAACCCATTATTTGATCAGCTGGTTTAGGGTGATCCCTGGCGACGTGTATCTCGATAACTTTGCATCGGACAGATCTCACATGGTAAGCCAATTCAAGGCCCCCTATTCCAGGGGCATATGTTGTTGATATGTCGGTACAGCTTCGGGTTCCCCGGGCGGACGAGCCGGAAGAATCCCAATATATTTCCCAACCGCCACCTTACCCTGTTATCTGTGGGCCCGAGGCAGAGAAGTACGGAACGAGGCATAATCTCGTGACTCATTTCGTGTCGATGATGGGAGAGGAGCAGGGATTTGGAGTCGTAATGGATTTCGATGCGTTTACCAGGTGGTGTCGTTCCAGTGAATACTAAGTACCTGACCGTGACCCATGTGACTGTCACATATGTGGGTGTCACGGATGAACGAGCGCATCTTTTTGTTTAGACAACTAACCAAGTCGTGAGCTAAAGTGACACCGAACGGCCAGAAACATTAGTCGGGTGTCATGAGCTCTTCTGCTGGCATCGTTATCAACGGCCACGCTCAGACGAACGGCTCCTCAACATCCCATCAATCTCAACTCACTTATGGCGATGATGCAAATGTCTCAGTTACATCTCCAGTCCTCGTATCTAACGGATATTCCCAGTGAGCATCCAGTTTCTGTCCATAACTCCATAATCGATCAACCCGGCGCCACTCCAGCACACCGTACCAACTGCACAATGAAGAAATCGTAAACCATTTGTATCACGCAGGTTTTCAGACTGGTGTGGGTATCTCTCCCTCCATCCAGCGTCTGCTGATCTCACATGACGTTAGAATTACGCAGATACGATCCTTGTATGTATATCCCTTCCCCGGACCTTGCGACCCTCATTGAACCAAAAACTAGCACGTTCATCAAAATTCCTATCGTCTCCATGCGATAATTTTGTCTCGTTCCCCATTTCTTGCCCACTTAATGTCCACGTCCCCACAGACAGGAGGGCAACGTGTGGTATACGTACAGCTTGATCATGAACCGGAGGTCACGCACGAGGTACGTGTCTTGTGTATTGGTCACGTCTCCGTTCATTTTCGCCACCTTGTGTGGCCAGTGGCTGCTGACCATGTCTACAAATGCTCGTCATTTGAGAACCGGCTGCTATTGCTTTTATCATTATAACTGCCGCTTTGGGGGCTGTATTGCACGGAGCATCCACTCATCACGGTCAACCCTGCTGACTGATCGCATTTACAGGGTTTCGCCATAGGTACTGTCTTCATGCATCAGCGGTCTCAGATCATTGATAGCCGCCCTTCTGCCTAGCGCTGGGATACCTCTATTCTTCCGTTTCCATCAATCTAATCCGGCCCGAGAATGCACGAGGCGTTCTCGCGGCGGGCTGCTTACTTGGAGGGATGGAGGATTTGTGTGCATATGCATATGGAGTCTGCAGGCAATCCATCAACATGGAAACGATCACCGAATGGCTCGAATTCATTGACACAGTCCCTTTATCACCAGACGGGTCGCTCAGCCCCCAACCACCTCCGACATCCGTGTTCGGGGAATACGCTCGTAGACTACGAGAAGATGTCTTCCAATTCCTTGTGGTCACACTCCCCGACACCTTGGAAGTATATTCGTCGACAGGATCCGAATCCAGCTCGTCACAGGGGCAATCTGGTCGCGATACCTTGTTGCAGATATTTTCTCTCGTACCCTTTGACATGTTTAAGGCAGCTGTGGAGTCGCCTAGGTTCCAAATCGGTGCGTATTTATCATGTCTACGGTCATCCGCCGCAACATGATTTCTTTATCCATTATCATCACAGGTTCCGATCAGTGTCGCTTTAGGTTTGCAAAGGATGCTATAGAGCTAAGGAAAAGGGGTGGTGCGCGAGGGCACGGATCGGAGGAAACGGTGGTGCTTGCATTTGGTGGAGGTCACATGAGGGGAAGTGCCGTTCATGTCACTCGAAAAATGCGCAAGCGGCCACTCTGGAAGGTCAACTCATGAACCAACAACTACTTACTGGCAATTCATATTATGTGAAGCCGCTGGCAGCATTCTTGACCTCTCTCCTTTTACATATGTATCGGAATAAAAACACTCCGAGAGACCTATGAATAGGCCCTGGAAGACCGAGCAACCTGACTGGCCGCCATTCGTTCTATCTTGATTGGATACTCCAGAATCGGATTGCTCTCGGGAAGTACTAGTTAACCTTTTTAGCCGTGCTACTTTTGATGTTCGATCGGCTAGTCCAAACCCGTACGAACAGCAGCACGGCCCGGGGGTTTTGAGGTAGCTGGTGCCACTGCCTACTCTACTTTACTACCGGAGGCATTCGCACAAAAATCATCCCAGACACGCCGAGCATGCCACGATCCGTCAGGTAAGTTCTGTCCTGTCCCTGGACTGGCGCTCCTCGAAGGTCACGAGAGCGGTGCTTCAAAAAAAAAGTCGAAACATCCGAATGATGAACCCCAACTCAGCCTGATTTTTTTCTTTTTTTCTTCGTATATCAAGGCGTGCATTTCCATGGGGTTGGACAACAGCTTTCCTCCCTTCCCTCCGCTCCGAGTCCCCCGCTCTACAATGTCTCGCTTCAACTTCGAGATCTATTTTACCGGCAGAGACGACCCTCGTGACGGATGCATCGTCATCGGGGAAGACGAAAAGCCAGTCTTTTTCGAATTCGAGACTGCCTTGCTGTCCCCATTCAGGACGCGTACGACGGTACGTATGTGTGCGTGGGCATGCCCGCTAAAGCGACACCAATACAACCATGCTGACCATACTCCCCTTCCCCGCTCTTAGATTTGCAGCGACCGACGTCCTGTTGCTGCTTTCGACTGGGACGCTAATGGCGACAGCCTTGGTGTAGCTACCATCGGCGACAGGGAGTTCCCCATGGAGCACCTCGTCCTCCCTGGCTCTTCCCCCACGTAAGTGCCAACCCTTGCCAGAAAAAAGCGAGGGGGAATTCTCCTTCCCCCCCGAGGCAGCGTACTTGCCATCGTCTAACGTGCTGTGTTTTTTCCCGCTCAGCGCCCGGCGCTTCCAGGCAGCCGATGGCCGCTTCTACGAATGGCGGCGCTCTGATCGCGATCCAAGGTCGTATGAGGTATCTATCCGTCGGTCGTCCTTTGACCCTCGCCAAAGTCTCCTTTTTTTTTTGGTTTTCCGTCCGTTCCCTGACAGTCATGTTTCTTTCTTTTTCTTTTTCTGCAGTTGTACGCGGGTCCAAACACCCCACCGATTGCTGTGTATCGCCATTTCCCCCAGGCCACGCCTATCGGTCCCTCCCATGGCATCTTGGAGTACAGCTTCACGGACGGGCTATTTCTGCTCCAAGTGCTTCTCGCACTGAATCTTAACCGCTGGATGGATTTGAACGCGGAGTAATCTGAGGTCGACGGGGGGAAAGGCGATAATACCACTTATATTTATATATCCCATAGTTTGTAACGAATACGGGTATAGCGCAAGGGTGACGACGGGCGTGAAATGCCAACAGCAAATAAAAGAGTGCAGATTGGAAACCATTAAAGGGAAAAAAAAGCATGTCCACATATAAATCCACAAATCAGGAATTTCTGACCCTACCAAGCATTTGTTCCAATCTTTCTTCGACAGTCCATTGCGAATCAGTATCAGAGTGCAGGGAACTCGCGGTAGAGTGCTCAGGGGGTTGATTAAGAATAAAGTTGAACGAGCCGGAATCCATCCCTTGGGAAAGGCTTTCTATTAAACGACCAATCTGTGCCGAGGAGCTATAAAAAACCTAATCACGGGATTTGGTTTGAACAGCGCCATCACGATAAAAGGCAGGAACTTGCCTTTGTCTCGGGGCGGTATTTACTCTGAGAGAACCTTTCACGGGAATTGATCGAAGAGCTACTGCTTTTTGATGTCGACCTGACGTGTTCCTTGACGTGCAATTGTACACTGCCACCGTTTTCGCGCATTGAATGATCCGATCCCATGCTGGTCCTACTAGTGTGCCAAGGATTGATATCGTCGTCCCTCAAGCCATTGACGATTTGCCTGGAAACAGGATGGAATCGAGATGTAGTTCATCGTGTACGAGCACTTACCAGATAGTCTCTCCATTGGCCATTTCAATCACTTCCACCGCGGAACCCTCCCCAACGGTTGCGCCATCAATATCGCGCTCAGTTCCTGCGTCTTCGACTATGGTGCTTGTATGCTTGCTCTCACTCAAGTACATGTCATAGCTGGTCGAATAAATGTTAGGCACAGTACGAAGGGCCGAGCATTACCCACAGAGAATCATAAGCGGAGTTCTGTTTCTCGGCCGCAGCATTCAAAGGAGGCGCTCGAAAGAGCACCTCGGCCTGCGCGCCGATAGAGGCTGCCAATTCAGGTACTGGGGGGGTTCTCTCACTAGAGAAACGGCGACCACCATTAGCTTTCGGAGGTGGTGGCGTCGGAACCCGGTCATGTACTGAACGAGCCGATTGAGCAGAGGTCGCGCTACCCGAGCGGCGGTGTCGTCGTGTTATCGCTTTTCGGTTCACCTGACTCAAGTCTATCTTGGAACTTCGAAACTCCGAGGGGAAGATGAGCGTCCTCCGAATGACGGCAGCGTTCTCAGGAATCTGACTATGCTGACGGGTTTGACCCGACTCCACTGCTTTCCGCAGGAGTAGCTTTCTCACCGTTTGGTCATCTGTGCTGCTGGGTGGATCATCGTTATTCGCGTGTTTATCAGCCTGTAGAGCTACACGATTCCCGTCTGGGATGTTGGGAGGCTGTGTACTGGGGGTGAGAGTGTTACCGGTCGTGGAGGGGGATCCTGCAGACCATACCCAACCTGCTGCTCGGGAGACGGAGGTAGAGCGCGAGAGCAAGTCATTGAGAGCGACCTGATCTAGTCCAATTTTTGACGCTGCTTCGAAAAGTTGTCTCACTGCAGCGGAATTGGCATCATTAGTGAGAGCGGTCGAGGTGTCAAGACTTGCACGAGCACTGGCATCACCCGATGGCGGATTTGCGGCTGTTGGAGGACCAGAGGATAGGACGTTCCCTCGAACATGTCCTTGATGCGACGAAGCTGTAGGTGAGGACGTAGTCGGTGAGCTTCGAGAGTGCATGCTGGATTGACTGTCTCCTGCGCTATCCACAGTGCGAGGTTTTCGGAAACGTGCCATCAATCCTTTGAAGCCTGGGGCGGCTGACGCAGGAGCGCTTGCGCTTGGGGTCTTGAGCTTGGCCAATTCGGTCGAGCTTCCGGGCCCAAATCTTGCTAACGGAAGAGTTGGCCGGCGACTAAGACCCTGTGAAGGAGCGGACTGGATGTCGACAGGGAAAGATGCAGCCTCTTCACCATTTGGGACTGTTTGCTTTACTCGAAGAGTGTCCCTAAAGCGTCTCATACGCTGAGTAATACCAAAGGATGGTTGGGGGCTAACCCGAGGCGGTAGGGTTGGGGCGGGTAGTGGAATTGTCTCGACGCTGGTAGGGGCTGACAACAGCTGGGGTTCAGATATCTGGCTGGGGTCAATCCTCCTGCGAGATACGGATGTTGTCGATGCATTCAAGTGGGTAAACTTTCTCCCAGGCGACTTCATGAGGGCAGCAGTAGCTGCATCCGCCCTGCGTTGAACCTCTCTAGCGAGCTCAGTTTGGTCGGTGGGCGCTGAACGAGGGGTTCGCATGGACTGCGATCGCTGCGGAGGCGGGCCTGGAGACAACATCGTCTCGGATTGTGGTCGCCGTGAACTCAGAGGGGCAATAGTTTCCACGTCTTGAAGAGAGTCCGGAGGTAAGATAGCTTCAACAGTGGGCGAAACCGAAGTAGATGAGGAGTCATGGTCGGACATCTGTGGGATGACAAGATGGTCCGAATCATCAGTCCCAAAGCCCAGAGCACGCGCAAGATCTCGGTTTCTTCGAGTTGTCGGAGATATCTCCGGTTCTGTGTTGTCTTCGACTTTGGTCTCTATGCGCGCAACGGATATGCTATCTACCACTGACTCTAGGAGTGCGCTAGCCTTTGCGTTATTATCCAAGGCGGGTGATCGCCGGCCAGCAAGACCATTTTGAGTCGGTGTTGGACTCAACACCTACGGATCACATCAACGTCTGCCGTGCCATAAGACATAAGGACGTACCCGGCCGTTGGTCGAGTAGTTTGACTGAGAGGTTGACGGTCGTCGCCTACGCAACGAATTTGACCTCTCGCGAGTGTCTGGAAGGGTAGCTTTGTGACGTGCAGCTCCAACAAGCCTATCCTGTATTGCGACGAAGTCGGACTTAGTAAGTCCAGCATAGCGCCGGATGATTCCCTCAAAATCACGGTCGTCTTGAGAGCTGCCAAGTGTCAGGGAATCCACTTTGTCGATGCCATACGGTGTGGGCGGTGATTGGCCGATAGAACCGTTGAGGATATCAAAAGTACCACCGATTTTCTGACTACGTTCCCAGGAATGGTAGCTCGAACCTGTGGATTCCAGGGAGGAGCGAGAAGAGTTCGCGATGGGAGATAAAGAAAGTTGCGAGACGCCGTAAGAGTAATTAGAAGGGGATTTGAAGTGTTGCGCCGAGGAACGAGTTGCGTTGCTCTTGGAATCGGGAGAAGGGAATGTTGGAGATGCCGCATTGCGGGTCTGAGTTGGAGTTGGGGATCGAACGGCACGACTACCAAAAGACAGCGTGGATCCAAATTCGTGTGTAGATAAGCTAGATGGCGCGCGAGAATCTGCAGGATTAACCGAATTGCTCCGTTTTGACGCAAACGTTGTTTGGGCAGCGCCGGGAGACTCAGGTGGCACTGGAGAACGCAGGGACCTTGTGGGTGATTTGGAGCGGTCCACGCTGACTTGGAAGTCTACTTCGGTACCCTGACTCCCACTCCTGCCATGTGTTGACCTAGTGTCAGATTTGATGCGAGCCTTTTCGGGGCTCGCTAACCCCCCGACAGTCCACGTGATATTTGAAGGCGTAGTAGGTCGAGAGGAAACAGCCATCGGCTGAAATGCCGGGGCGGACAATGGAGACACTGGTCGACGGCGGATGAATACGGATGTAGCTGGACCTTCTTGTTCAGTGCCACTCGTGCTGTCGCGTTGTGTATCTGACGTGCGTCTTCCACTATTGCTACGTGATAGATAGGTGCTTATTGCTGCATGGGCCTGAGGAGAAGCGGGGCGGGGGGTACTCCGAGAAGCGTCGGACCCTCGTCTGAGCAGGCTAGATGAGGTAGCCAGGTGTCCGTTCTGCCCATTGGCAATTGGGATCGGCGACGACGCGCGTGGCGTGGTAGAATGAGAACGGATATCTTCAGTGTCGAAAGAGGATTCCCGCGGCGTCATGGGTCGTGGCATTCCCGGTATGTACCCTGGTAAAGGTGAGACTGTGCCAGTGCGACCGTACGGTGCGGGTGATAACTGCCGAGCATCAGCCTCTATGATAATTTGCCCCTCAGGTGATATTGCGGTGCCTGCCTCATAGTCAGAGGACGATCGATGGTGGGTGAGCTGATTTTGCGGATAACGCGTAAGTATGTATACGAACAAAAGCTATCATGTCTCACCGCAGCACCCACTTCCGATGACTCCTTCGTGTCAATCACGCGGGACGAATGATCAGAATCATTGGACCGAGGAACTGGATGCGCAGTTCGTGGCATTACAATCTCATCTTCAGCTTCCTCTTCAAACTCCTTGATTACTTGTACCAGCGCAGCAGAGGCCCGCTTCGAAAGACGAAGGCCACCACCACTATCTATGCTAGATTGTGGTAGCAAATCCTCATTGGAGGATACAAGGGAGGCTGTGCGTGCAACAGGTGTTTTGTCATTGGAGCTCGGGGGGGGAGATACGGAACCACCTCTGTCTGGGGTGACGGGTCGTAGGCTCTCGATAGAATTGAGAGAGGTCTCCTCTCTCAAACTTTGACTTGATTCGGTGTGAGTAATCGATACTGCACTTCGATGAGTCCTCTGTGAAATTGCGCGAAGATACCCGTAATCTCGAAGGCGTCCGGACGAAAAGAGGTTATTGCTATACCGCTTGGTGGATCGGGGCGATGAAGTGATAGAGGACGCAGGGTAGGTAGTCGAAGTCGTATTGTTCGAAAGATGTGAAGAGCGTTCGGGAGTATAGTTGGAGTCTACGCCCACCTCATTGGTGCTGCCTGCGTTGGTATCGCCTGGGTTGAGGTGACTGGTTGATGTAGCATGCTTAGCACGGATGCGACCAAGGGTCTCCAAAATCATGTCCTCCTCGGCCTCTGAAATTTGGTTTTGTGCTCCCCTCGCTCTCTGTTCGGCGAACTTGAGCTTGAGATCGACGAGGGAGACTGGTTCGCCTGAAGAAGTGCGAAGAAGGGTAAAGCGACGAGTAAGTCTGTGATCATATTGTGAGACACCATCGGGGCTGAATCGACAAAAGACACACTCTGGAAGGATGGGGGAGGTACGAAATGCGTCGGCAGAAGGGAGTGTAGAAAGGTACTCGTCCCCAGCCGATTGGGGGAAGGAGCTGTTGTGAGGAACCGAAGAAGCCCTGCTAGGGTCGGACTTTTTGCTGTTGTGGTGTAGGGTCGGAGGTGCAAGATCGAGAATAAGAAAGAGAATATGAATTGAAGGGGTGACACGCGCGAATTAGCGAGAAACGTACCGAAGACGGTACATATGAGCGAGTTGTTTCCCTCGTTTTGAACACGTTGGCCGGCACAAGCGAAAGGGGAGCGGCTCAGATTAGATCTCGAATTCTGCAGGTCTTGGGAGGGGAAATGACAGGCAACGTGTTGAACACGAGTCGAGGAGTTTACGGAACGGTCTGGTGGCAAACCGAGGCTACAGACTAGACCCTATGGGTAGACCCAGATTGCGGAACCCCCTTGCAGGCACAGGGGCGAGATCTACTATCAAGCAATACGCGGACCAAGACGCGGACTTGAAGCTTGAAGGACGAGGTCGACGTTGAGCGCGACCGCGGGCGCAACTTTGCCTGATCGCACCGTGTTTGGTCCCACTCACGTGGTGTGCGTTACTACTAGGACACTTGCTAGTAGAACTAGTCTCCGATACGGAACATATATAGCATCTATGCACCAGCGGTCCTCATGTCTTGCGTTTTATCTCAGGAATTCCGAGGGTGCGCTGATAACGAGCGAACTCTGAGCGGGCGCCATTACTATGGCACCAACTGCCTTCAATGAGACACAATAATGAGCCTGGGCAAAGTCTGTTGGCTCTTTCAATCTGCCGTTTCCGGCTGCGGATGAGCATTGGCTCCCATACTCCGTTCCTAGTCACGCCTCGTCGTATCAAGGTACTGACGCTCACGCGTGTTCATGCAAGCGTGGCCAGAAAGATGTAAAATTTAGTACAAACCAGCTATCGATTCGGCGGCTCGAGGAATGTCGTCCATCAGATCACATTTGTCTCGTCCATGGGAGGTTATCTTCGCTCTAGATCTACACTTGACCAAGTGGTGACGAAAGTCACATAGCATACCTGTATTTTCGGCAGGGATATGGATCAGAACCGCAGAGAATGAACCAGTGCTGACTCACTTCTTCGTATACTCTTTTGCGGTGGTCAAAAACTTGGCTTTGTCTGTCTTTAATAGCTAAATCATCACATTTAGACCGCCATGGCCGAAGAAGAAATATACAATGACGTACTGCAGCAATGTCCGGGTCGTATGGATCATCAGGACTCGGGTTGTTCAGTTTCTCTTGAACTATCGCGAGTACTATGGAGTCTCGTTTGCGACCAAAAACAAGGCAGAGACATGCAAATTAACTCAACTTACCAGTTGACAAGGTGACCGATGGTTTCCACTGGTGACAGACGGTTCATGGCATAACCCTCGTCAGCAATATCCCTCCATAACGACATAACATAACCCTGGTGCAAGGAAATTCGTGGACACACCTCGTCGCGGAGAATGGGGACACAGATGCTGCCTTCTTCATTGATCCCGGGATGATAGATCTTGGTCTGAAACACTACCTGACAAGCGGAACGGGAAGCATCAGGTACGTAATACGATGCGAGGACACAGGATTTTCAAATGGTGGCGGCAAGAGTGGGACGGAGAAGACGGAGAGATGTGAAAAGGGACGAGCATGCAACGTGTTGGGAGGGAGAACACCACATTCGCACAGCAGTGAAAATACGATGGGTGGGCTTACATTCGGCGCCTTGAAAGGGAAGTTGGACGACAGCTCGAGCTTGAAGCGAAATGTTCCCCCTCTGTACGGACTATCGGGCTGGAGAGATTAATGATACTGTCGGCCGGGGCGAGGATACGAGTAACGACGAGGAGTGCTGACCGCGCCTTTTACGATGCAGTTCCAGGTAAACAGGTTGTCTTCATCTGGTTCCACCGACATCCCCTAAGCAAATGGGCCAATTAAAGGTGTAATCGAATGGGCTGGCCCATCTGTGTGGCACGTACGTCAACGGGCTTCTCGATGATGTCTTTCAACTCCTAGCAAATGGTGAACTACATGATCTCTGCATCAGGGAAGGGAAGGACACCACTTTCTGGATACGGCTGTAATCGTTTCAGTTACAGCTCGTTCCTGGGAAGGTCTGCACTTACCGCAAAGCAGTCATTATGATCGGAGGGCTGAAGATCTGAGTATCTAATCTTTGTTGTGCCGGTGGAACTTTGGAAGGCAGGCATTGTCCTGGTGATAAATCACGTGCTCTCTGGATGGTTGAGCATAGCCTTTTC
>JBBPKV010000110.1:4509-27241 GCA_038089455.1 Tylopilus cf. leucomycelinus
TCTGTCGCACTTGGAGGGACATCGCCAGACGAGGAGGGATGTGATGAATGCCCTAGGGGACGCATCGTCCACTCCTTTAGTGAGGCGATGCATTGTTCGAGTTGCTCGCGCGCGTCGTCCAGTGCAGAGGAAATTGCGTCCACGTGCGATGCGAACCGGGCGAGATGAGACGGTGTCGGTGCATATGACACAACCTGCTCGATCGTTTGTGAAAGTGGGAGATGAGTCCGTACTGTGGGTGGAGAAGCAAAGGAACTTGGCGTGTTGGGTCCAGAGGCACTCTCTGAGGCTGTGTCATCCAGCTTAAGATGTTGCTCTTCAACTTCGTCTAGTGTCTCTGACAGTCGTGACGATGCGTCTACCAGCGTCGATGTCAACAGGCTCATCACAGAACGTACGTCCTCCCAATACACCTCGTCTTCGTTGTCCTCAAAGCGCAATGCTAACAGATATGAGCATGCGAATCGTTTCGATGCCAATGCATTCTGTAGGGACTGGCGCAGCGATGAGAGCGAAAAAGAACGTCGTGTCGTGTGCATGCTGGTATACTTGGACCCCGGAGACATCGTGGTGCGATGTTGCACTGATTTACCACGTGTCAGCGAGGATGGGGCACCACGTTGCGATAGCTCAAGTGTCCTGAGACCTTCGCGAACACGACTTCGGCAGAGACTCAGCGCAGCAGCGCCAAACGGGTTTTCCTGGTCATCGTCTACCAAGGATGATTCTGTTGTGATCATCCCTCCTTCTCCTTCTTCGAATACGTCCGCGAGGAGCTGCGGAGGCGACGAGGGTGCGTTCCGTAGTCGTGGTCGTGTGCGGGATGGAGAAGGTGAGGGGGTATTGCCTAACAAGCTACTTAGATCGGACCTCCGTCTCTCTCTGCGCTGCGCAATCTGGAATGCGGGAGAAGTTCCAGCAAGGGTGAGTGACGCATATGATCCGTTCCACGTCGACCGATTCTTCGAGCGATTCGGCTGAGTGTTGCGTGGTGGTAAACCTGGATGTGAGAGCGGTCGGTGGGAATCGCTAGAGCGAGCAAACGTCGATTTTATGGGTGATGGTGGTGCATACATTTCGGCAAGCTGCGCCAATTCGGATGGTGATGTGATGGCGGAGAGGAGTTGACGGACGTTATCGCATTGTGTTTGAGTCGTCAGAAGAGACATGGACAGGGCGAGTTGAAGGGAGGAAGATGTCGTGAGTGGAGGACCATAAAATATACTGCAAAGAATCAGTGGACCCGAAGAGGGACAGTATCCGCAAGGTACACTACCTTCGCTCCCCGTTCTCCAACATAGTAAAAGCATCATTGATCACACTGTCCCAAAGTTGACCAGCAGCGATCAAATGCTGTAAAGCCAAAAATGACTTCAAAAGTTTACATCACGTTAACAGACCAGGCCTAACTGAGGGAACGATAACTCACGGGTGTCATAACATCAGGTTTAGAGTGTATATCCAGTCTGTGAACATGCATATAATACATTGTGGCAGCAAGCAACAGAAGAGCAAAGAAGTATAAGCGAGCACTGAAAGCGGCGATGGCGACCGTGAACGAGAGCGTGAGAGGCCAAACGGGAGTTTCGGGCTCTAGCGGCATGACAAGTGATGCGTTGTCGGTTACTGTGCTTTCCGCCGCACTTGGCGTTCTGCTGTGACCGTTGGCAATGTTTCCAGGTATCGAGCTCCGCCTGCTCGATTCAGGCATTGATGCGACGGGGAACGCTGACGATAATAGGGAGGAAGAAATAACGCCATATTTGAACCGTTCCGCGAATGCTTGCGTGCGTAAGGACATGCGGTTTGAACGAAAGAACGAACTAAGGGACTACAATACGTTGTAGTGACAGCGAAAACCAAATGGTGTTGAGGACATAAGAATATACATGGGACGCTGAGTGGGTAGCGACGCTACGGATAAGGCTGTGAGTACTCACCTCGACCGCACTGAAAATAAGGTAACATAGTTTTTCCATTCTCTCGGAGTGTTTTGGAAGGGGTGGACGGCCCGTTAAATAGGGCTCGAACGCGATGTCTGCCATACCTCCAGGCATAAGTTCAAAGGTTTCGCCGGAGTCTACAGCGTGGAACGGGCATGTAAGGTACAAAAAGAGAAGATATTATATGAGAACGTGCCGTGAAAATATTCCTCGAGCGGATGCCCGTCAAATACTGGTTGTGCCATGGCCGGCTGCAGGGAACGATCACGAATAACCGACCCGAAGACGTCGCGTACGCTGCCTGGTATTCGTAGCGCCAAACAGTAATGAAACCGGATATTAACAGCAGGATGGGGAATATGCCTTGTCTTCTTCTCTCTCTTATGTAATACAACCTTGTAGAGCTGACGGGATCCCAGCGATACTAGGCTTTTGGTCGTTGCACCTCGACTCCAGGAAGACTTACATGCATCTATGGTCCTTTCTATATGACACTCCCATATCGCACCAGAAACCACGGCCAGTAATCGAAACGGCACGCGCAGACTAGCCTTGTTGGGAGGGCAATACCCGTCCTCCACAACACGCCGATACTGCGTGGACTTTTCTCTGACATCACGGCTTTTCACGGACTTGCTCGGTCGCCCAAGCTGAAGCTACCCGAATTGTGCGTGCCAGCGCTTTCCCTGAGCTCCGATCCTTTTCTTGGCAGAGGCAATGGACATTGCACAATGAGACTTGCAGGAAATGTACCGACAGCTCTGCCTCCAATTAGAACACTCGAATGATTGGCCCCATCCGAGGCGACCGTGTTAAAAATGCTAGTATAATGGTACACTGCGGTGACTTGGGTATGCACGGACATGTGGTACGAACAGAGGCCCGTAGCTCGGTCTTGGCGCAGGCAGAGTCGTTGGGAAGTGTTAAGCTTTCACTGGCTACGTGAACACTTGGTGCAACCCATCTTGGAAGCAACTTCATCGACTCTACTAGTAGCACCACCGTATCCCTGTGTGGGCACCGGTTGAATCAGAGCCAAACTCCCGGAGCACGTGATGCTGTGGTGCTGATGTTCAAGCTACTCCCATTATGCACGACAATCAACTCGCATCATTCCAAAAGTCCTCCCAGACCCGCATCCTTGCAACCCCATCCCACTCCTTGCGCCGGAACACATCTTGTCCTTGAATGATCCTCAGTTCCCTGCCCTTCATTCTCCTACTTTTTCGTCCAGCTTGACGAGCGTCCAGCTCGTCGTCTGTTGATGGGAGGGATAACGTAGTCGCAAAATCATGCGTGAGAGTGAGGATGGCATGTGTTCTAGAAAGAGAGTGTGAGGTTGCGTGGGCAAGAGGGAGGCATGATTTTGAAGGCGTTGGATGGGACGGGGATGCGCTACTTTGAGGGATATGATAGTGTCCTAGGAGAAGAGCTGAAAAGAGGTCCCCAACACCAGAAAAGTAGCCTGGTATGAGCTCGATGCAACTAGCGTAGACCGTAGATAACGGCTGTCCTTCGAGATTACACTTGCCATTCACAGAAGACGCTATGCAGATGAGATACGATTGCTCTTCATCCATCGATCCGTTGATCGAACGAGGAAGGAGGTAAGACGGGATTGAACTTGAAGTGAGCTTGCTCAGTGGAATGGAAGAGATGACTACATTGGGGACACGGTATAAAGCGTGCAACTTTCGCAGAGCGACACGCAGCGAAGCGAGATCAGTGAGCGGCACTTCGGTGAGCACTCTGCCAAGTTAGCCATCGTCAGTTACTTGGTGTAGCTGGGAATGGGAAGACATACTCGACCTCGAACCAGTTAGGGGTAATGATGGTCGCCAGCGGGAATAATTGACGGTACACTGGTATACAGTCCTCCGACACGTAAAGCTTCCCAGAGTCACCAAGTACGGCTGGAATTTGGGTCAATCTGAGCGTGGAACAAGGAGAAACTACTACTCACGATCAAGGAGGTATATAAGGTTTGGATTGGAAAGTCTAAGCTTCCGAACTAGCTCGTAAACTGAGCCCAGCGAGTCTGCATTAGGGATGTACCCTGTAAGAAGACGATCGGGTACGAGCACACCAGTGTGCTGCATGGAGTCGAAAATCCGAGTGAGCTCCTCTGCGTTTGTTTTGGTACCTCCAAAACAGCCGTAACCTATGAGTGAGGTTAATACACCGGTCATAACACTTGATGTGTCTAAGGGTGCTGACCGGTGTGATTGGAAAGGTTGACTGTGTTTACGATCTGTGAGGCGTGTCATTAGGGTATAGCACCGAATTGCCAATCGCATATTGTGGGCTTACATCGACGTCGTAGCCCATGCATTGGAGGGGAAATACTGCTGCCTTTCCGCCGACATATCCAAACGCAACATGAGATTGTACGCTCAAGATCCGGTCACTGGCGAGGAGTGAGGGTCGCTCGCTCTGAATGCGAACTGTAAACATGCCTGCGGATTGGAGTTCCGCCTTGTTCGTGATCAATGTCCCTGTGCTCGATAGTCATGGCTGTCGACTCAATGTAAGAACTAGGATGAGATTCCTAATTGGGAATCAGAGACCACGTGGTGTACTCCTCGGTGGTCCTTCGCACTGAACGCTGTTCGGTGAGCCGTGCGCTGACATGTCAGACGGTACAAGGTCTGTCCTTCACCTAACTTTATGCGGCGATACCTCACCAACATTGCCACAGGCTTCGCCAAGCCTGGTCTGATGCGCTTGGCGCCGCAGAGAACAGCTTTCGCCAACTCCTCACTTCATACAACTCTGGCGAATGGAAACGCGTCTCTCTCGCCTCAGACTCCCCGACGCCACCGAAGGGAAAGTCTAGGGCATCACTCAACCCCGAGCTGACAGACGTCGTTCTCCACCGTAAGGCGACAAGGTCGGGTGAGAGCGTGTACCGAGTGGTTCTCGAGGTGCCTGCTACGGATGAATCATCCCTTCTCGACGCCTGGAAAGCCGTCATCACGACCCCGGAGCTCAGGCAGGAATGGGACCCTGCAGTTGAAGGTGCTCACCTCGTCGAGATGTTCGACCACAGAACAAGGGTATCTAAAACGCAGTTCACGCTAGGATGGCCAGCCAAGTGCGTATTCTCTCTGGTTCGTGTCTCCGCCCGCGCAATTAATCACTCGAAAAAGTCCAAGAGACGCGGTTACCATCTCTAGGCTGCACCAGGACACTTCGACGATCATAGATGTCACTACTTCATTACCCCGCTCCGTTGATGAGCCTGCGTATGTCAGACCTTCACCCCCTTACGTTCGATCACATGTTGAACGTATGTCCTCCTATTCAATACATCCCTTCCCCTCTCACCTTCCGTGTTCGAATCAGTGTTTGCATGGTGTATCCAATGCATTCAATCATCCCCTTCAATACCAACCTCTCCCACACTTAGGAAACGGGTTTCAAGTGCTCTTCCACGCCTTCGAATATCATGTTTCTGGCAACACGACCTTCGTGCCATATGGAATTTCGGTTCCACAACCTCTGTCTCACAACAGCTCTGTACCATGATCTTGGGCTTGTACAAGACTGTTAAGAAGTGTGGATCGAAAGTTCCAATGTTGGCTGGTTACGGATGCGGGGTCGGCATCGAAAGGGTCAGGTTTCAGCTCGATAGACAAGCATTGGCGGTCGAATATCTAGTACACTTCGAAGAAGAGGAAAGCAGTGGCATTCAGAATTTGGACGACCTCCGTGAACATAGAAGACTCACTCGTTCAATTGAATTTCTCCTGCCTGCTTCCGAAGGCTGGGATGTTCAAATTACCACCAAAGCATCATCAGAGAGAGTTGAGAAACTCCCTTGGACAACAACAGCCATCCGTGACAAGCCACCATCTCCTACACCTGGGGGAATAGTAAAGCCACTGGAATTGATCGTGTTTCGCATCACGCATTCTTCACTCCCTGATTCATACTCCATCCTCAAAGTTCGTGTTGTCCTCGAGCTATCGGGTCCTTCAAGTGGAATCCGACTCAATGGTCTCCCACAAACTATTCAAGTAACGGAGGAACGCGATCCCGACTCTTTGGTTGCGGCACAACAACAACTTATACAGGATGCTTCAAGCATAGCTGATGCAAGTTTCCAGACGTCTTCTTCTGCGAGTTCAGTGCGAACCATTGGGAGCGGAGTGCCTTCGACGAGGCCACAGCTAATGAATCAGGTAGGAGATAGATCAGTTGCTGCGGAAAAGTCGATCCTTTCAAGAGTCAAGCGAAGTTATATATATTTCTCGTCACTGCTGCAGGAGCCAGAGGCTAAATGGAAGAGAAGTAAGTCTCTGTGCTCCACTCCATGCAGACCCGTAAGTGACATGTGGATTTAGCAACGGAAGCAAGAGGCGTGTCGGTAACCCAACTCGATTCAATTGATCCGACGCTTGTTGTGTATCGCGCTGAGGCGACCTTTGTTGGGCTGGGACTCTGGGATCTCTACAGCGCACTCGTGTCACCGGGAGCACGTGCGTTCTGGGACAAGCAATACGACGACGCAATTCTTCTCGAGGACATCAACGAACTAACAGAGCTCTGGCACTTCAAGACGAAACCCGCATGGCCCGTTTTGTATGTTTGGATTTTAATATCTTCATCCGTTCTTTGAATGCTCATACGGGGGGCTAATACGATCGCTATCCGACAGCGGACGGGATAACGTCCTTCTGAAGACCGTCTACAAGTCTCCCTCGACCATCCATGTTTTCTCATTCTCCGCTGACGACCCTTATCTCTTCCCCTCCCTTCCTCCCCTAGACCCTTCCTTTATCCGTGCCCAGGTGGACTTGCAAGGCTGGGCCATTGAAGCCCTGTCGCCATCCACGACTCAGCTCACGCTGCTCGAACAGTCCGACCCTAAAGGCTGGACCAACAAGGCGAGCACGATACCAGCGCAGATGGTGGGTGCTGTCGCTGGCGTCGGAGATTTCGTGATCAAATGTGGGGGCCCTCCCGTCGTCACGAGGTTGACTGGGGCCAGAGCACTCGAGATACGGTACGACCACGAGAAGGGCTTGTTCAGGGTTGCATATGAGGGCTCAGAGGGCAGGAGAGGCGGCTTAAATGGGGCCAATGGAGCCAGCGGGTCCCTAGCCAGCGTCACTGCCGATGCGCGCGCAAGTGCGGAAGAAGCTACGACTTCGAACAGTCCCATAGCAGCTACGACAACAACAGATGTTCACACTATAGAGTGTGAGATACGATGCGACTTGGACACCTGGGCATCATCTCTCGATATCGTCGTCGACCCGCCTCCGCAAACCGTGACTGCGCTGCGGCGGCATCGCCTTTCCTCACTTGGCGGAGGGCTCTGGCTCACCTTTACTCATGACGCCTTGGGTTCATCCGACGAGCGTCTGCTGGTGATCGTGCGACGCGGCCCGATGAGTTCTGCTAGAGACAAGGGTGCAGTGATGGTCAACGGGGCACGCGTGACTGTGGACGTGGAAGAACTCCCGGAGGCTGAGATCAAGGCACTCAGCAAACGGAAGCGCGTTAAACCTGCCCGAATCCCCCTTGATCAGCCGCCAGTGGTCAGCGCCATACGTCGTCGACGTGCCGAGTGGGACGCAGACAGTGCATCAATATCTGACACGAGCCGTGAGAACACGGTTGCAACTAGTACTCTCGAACCCCCGAAACCTTCGACTCCCGAGCCCCCCGAGCCCAAAGTATCGAGTTCGATTGGCGCATCTTCATGGTTGTCAGCTCCCAAGTTCCCTAGTCCATTAGCCAGCTTTTGGTCGAGCGCTGTGGAACAGGCGACGAGTACAACACAGACTGCGGTCGCTGCGATTTCTCCTGCCAGTAGTAGTGTCACTACTGAAGCTGTCGCTCCCTCAGCATCCAAACCACCCTTGCAGCATGCCGCCGAGGCGTTGCGCTGGCTCCGAGAGCTTCAGACACGACCCGAAGAGGGGTGGACCCTTGTCAGTGATAAAGGATTCTCGGTCAAACGGAAGCTCTTCCCCCAAATTTCCTCCGTCATACCTGTCCACAAGGGTGAAAAAGTCATCGAAGGCGTATCAGCAGAAGAAGTCTCGTCGATTATAGCGTCCTACGAATGTCGCAAAACGTGGGACGACAGATTCGCATCTGCGATCGTTTTGGAGCAATTTGGAGCGAAGTGCCATACAGCATTCGTTACTTCTAGGGGCGGGTTTCCGTTTAGAGACCGAGGGTTCCTAGTCGCATCCATGTTGGCAAGATCGAGGCTTTCACACCCAGTGACCCTATGTAGGGAAGTTGGCGTGGGGAACTCAGCAAATGAATCAGGATCGTCTCAGGAGACGCGCATTGTTCTCTTCCATGTTACCACCTCTTTTCATCCGGAGTCCGTGGCGTCGTTTTGTCCAGCGAAGTACAACCCTTATGCGTATCCCCTGGGACGTGTGTTCGTTGATGGATGGATCCTCGAGACACTGGATCCATACACGAAAGAAAACTATGCGATTCCTTCGACGAGGGTCACGAGAGTTATTGCGGTTGATCATGCCGGAAGCATTCCTATGGCCGTTAACTCAATGATGAACGCTGGGTTGGCGAGAGCGGTGGGTGCTGTGGATGCTTACATCAAGGGGACGTCGCCGCTACCCCTGGTGAGGTTGCCAGCGGCAGGGGTGGTCCTATCGGAGTATAAGGGATCGGGTGCGACTGTGGAGGTAGGGGTGCCGGTTGGACTTGGCGGATCCTCAGCGACGTGGAAGGTAAGGAGAAGGGACGAACAGAGGACATTGATTGCAAGCCAATACGACCCTGCTGAAAAGGTGTACACCAGCTCAATATTGTTGACGACGTCCACGGGAGGCCCGAGCACCAGCACCAGTACTACCAGGACCGATGAATCCACCTCAAGGGCGAGCAAGGCCGCGGTCACCTCGTCGGGCAGCACACCCGACGGACAACCCTCGAGCTACGCGGAGCTTCCCTCGCCGCCACCAACGTCCAGTGACCATAGAACTTCCTTTGGTTCTATGCGCTCCTCTTCCAGCGAAAGGATTAGACCTTCATCTTCTGTGTTCACCGTTAAAGGTGAGCTCAGACATTCCACGGACCTCATTGCTGCCGAGGTGGTAGTCGATACGAAGCTCTATCCGGAGGGATACGATGTAACAATCTCATCGACGGTGCGGGACGGAACGAAAAACCTCTCGCTCGCTCCGTCGGGCACCGCAGACTCCGCGAGTGCAGATCATAGTTCTGTCTCTACCACGAACGCGAGTACCCTTCCGATCTCGGCAAGTATATATACTGTCCCTGCTTCCCCTTTGCATTCTTCGGGACTGAACGTTGATCGACCTTCGCGTCACCTGCTACGGTTTATGTTACCGACTGTACAATATCAAATATCCACCGTCCAAGACCCCCTGACCGGCGAAACGCGCGGTGCTTTACCGAAGCCACAGTGGTACCTGGATTTACAGAAGAAGGGCTTCGTCGTGCAGCTAGACATTCGACCACTTGGCGGTGAACGTGGGATTGGCAAACCAGTGGGGAATGGGAATGGTACCAAGAAGAACGGCAGCGACGCCACCGTGAGGGTGGATGGCATTGTAGTTGGAGTCCACAGCGAGAAGGAATCTCTGGTTGCCCTCGGGCGCGATGAGCTGCAGGATGACAGAGTGTCAAGGATGCTACTCTTACAGAGGTGAGGATTTGATCCCACTTGCGCTGCTTTTGGATTCATCTGCGACTGTGCTTATCACGTCAGGTCCGCTGACGATGAAGACATGTTCCCTGATGAGCTCAAGGTGCCACTTGGACGTGCGGACCACATGTTGGTTGACGCCGCCATCGCACCAACCGTTGATAAGATAAGTGGTCCCAAGACCCGAGAAGAGAGTGGTCCACAGCAAGAAGCTAGTGATAAATCAATTGCCCTGGTGAGTCTTATATTACAAGTGTCTATTTGATGATGGTCCATATTCATTATCTATCGCAGCAAGACTCTCCCGAAAATGGAAGTGCCGTGCAAACTCCCAGTCCTCCTCTCACGTCAGGGGGTCTTCTGGGTTTCTTGAACGCTTACCCCAATCCTCTCACGCGCTGGACGATGTCCGCCAAAACGTATTCCCAGGTTCGACCACCATCTCTCGCGTCATCCCGTCGGTCGTCCGGCACCATCCCAAAGTTACCTGGAGACCTCTTTGAAACCGACAGACGTGCAACGACGGACACACCGACGGGAACAATAACGACAACCATGCCGACACCAGTATCGCCTCCAAAGATGTACCCGTTATCAATCATACTCGTCGTAGCCCTGATCGCGTTCTTGATCGGGTCTCTACTCCGGTCGCTCCTATCTCCCGCTGACTTTATTTACGTTGTTACCGACATCAAGGATGCAGAAAATGTAAGCACTGGATGGCGTGAGATCCGCAGACTAGTGGAGGTCAAGTACATCGTTGGAGGATGGGACTTTCAAATCGCTGTCGTGCGAAGGCATTGATTTTTTTCTCTTCCTTTTGGATGGTCATTTCAGGACAGTCGGGTGAAGCATACACCGTTTGAGGGGTAGATTGTTTTTCCACCTACATTTTTTCCAGGCTTGCTTGTTGGCATGATAGATGCACATGAATTTTGTATAACAGCAAGCGTACACAGGCAGATAATACGAATCACCACTGCGCAAAGCGTTCGACAACAGCTAGGGTTCGACGAGTGGTCTCACATCGGGGACGATATTTTCGCAATGCCTCTTGTGAATAGAAAATGGCAAAGAGACCACGAAAACTTCAAAATTTATTGTACTTTGCTTTGATCGAGAAGATATCATTACCCCGATGGGTGCCCGTGAAGTAATGTACTACTTCGGCATATTTGGCAAGCGTATCTCATGGCCCTTTACTCAATGTTTCAGTGACAGACCTTCGGGTCCGGCTATCGCGTCGTCCGCAATGTCGAATGAAACTTCGGCGCATCTCTGAAACCATCACGATGTGTGGCTAGATCTTCAGGGCTGTTCAATCCCGCCGCGCCCACCTTGCTCACCTCATTCGCTGATACGTAGTCGCAAGGCACACAATGTTCGCCAAACAGTGCGGAGGCGAAATTTAGGCCTCCGTAGTGAGGGTTATATACCAAGGAATGGCGAGCGAATAGTATGGTCTCTCATCGCTACTGTGACCGCCAGAAGGCACCCCCACCAGCTATTTTTTTCGTCCATCGACGATGAAAAATCACGAGGTCCGGGGAGGTGAGGTGGTACCGCTAAGTTGGATTTTGTGGACTGACAGCTGAGTTCATAGGCAAAACCCCATGCCACGCACGGACGAGCCTGAGTCCCGATCCCGCGATGCATTCGTCTAGCTCTGATATTGCATCCATCGGGTGAGAAACGGCTGAGGTTTCCAACACAGATCTATCAACCAAGCTTGGCGCGGAACACAATCCCCTACTGCATCTGCAACAATATAGCTGGTTGGAATGCGATGACCTCGTAACAATATTATTCCGGTGAGTAAGCTGAGATAGCCTGAAAAACATGACCATGATTAGCCCGTCACAGCATAAAATGAATGACTTGGTCACCCTGAGGAATGACCATCACGACGTTCCTCCTCCCTCTTCGGCAATCCTAGCCTGTATATTTCCTCCCCTGGCGCTCAATTTTTGAGACTGGAATTCGTCGTATCGCACGAGCGGATAATTGAACGATCCAATTGGGCTGGCGCACGCCACTGCATCTCTGATATAAAGTGATATTCCATGCTTGTGGGCCAGCAACACGAATTGTTGGTTTCGGGTCCACCAGTAAACCCCGAGATATATCGAGCCACTCTCCTTTCCACTGGTGAGCCTTTTTCTACGCCGTACAAGCAATTGCAATCACACCAGCTCCACTAATTCTCATGAAGGGGCTGCCGTGGCGTTAGTCGTCTGGGACACTCTTCTCACCCTAGACGATGAGGTACATTATATATGGTCGTGAGTCATCATAGAGACAACGAAGTGACTTACATTCATATATGTTTGACAAGGGGGTCGGGCCGGACGCACGTCAAATGGATATATCTCTTCTCAAGGTGGTTCGGACCTTTGAACCAAATGTTTGGCTTGTAATACCGGAAAGTTTGGTCTGCTTGTTGACACTTCTTTCCAGCGGCATTCAAATCTGGCAGTGCTTCCTCGCAGCATGTGCCCCCGTTCCTGTGTCAACTTGCGAGGCCTTCTTTATTGTTGAAGCTGTCGCGTTCCAGTCCCTGCAACTTTGTCTCGATGCCATTCTGACCCTTCGAAGTGAGTGGAGCGGACTATCTAAGAATTGGTTTATTAAAACGACACTGCTAGTATGGGCTGTGTACCGGCGACATCGCCCATGCACCGCGATCGCGCTCGCCATTGTACTCTTGGAGATTCTCTTGTCGATCACGACCCAGGTAGTCTCGGTCCCAAAATCCACCGTCGATGGTACATGCATAATACTTCATACGCCGGTAACGGCGACATGTTTAGGAATCGGGATAATAGTCTCGCAGAGCGTTTTGTTTTGTTTGATATATCGTGGCAAATCCCTCTTGCAACCTGCCATTAGACGAAGCAAGCTCATCAGCGTCGTAGTTCGAGATGGCGTCCTCGGGTTTGGTGTTGTGATTGGTAAGTTCAGTGCAACCCTACAATTGCTACGATACTGTGACAACACATGCTCCTACCAGGCATAGTGGTAATATCTTCCATTTATTTTCTATTCGACCAAGTCGTCATTAATGCTTTCCTACCGTAAGTGCCTCGTTGCCTCTACCAGCTCGTTGCAGTTCATTTCTGCTGTAGATGGATGACGGTGGTCCCCTCGATTCTAGTACGTGACTGACGCCATACAGTATGAGCCACAGTAATTCATGTCGAACGAACAGACCCCTCGAATGATCTTGAACATGCAAATGGCGGCAGAGCCAACAGAATCCCTATTAGAGCTCACAACTGATCTCGGCACCATCCCAAACAGCGATATACACGATAATTCGAGGGTACACGAGATGAGCATAATTTACGAGCAGTCTAGGGACGCTTTATGAGCGCACACACATGCATTTATAGCAGACAGACACTCGGGGTGTATGATCACTTTTGTGTATGGACAATGTTGCGATTTCAACCAGCTTGTCTGCGCGATCCGTGGCTGTGCGACTACTAACATGCACGTGATGAGCGCATCTTGTCGCTCGACGATGTTGCCCGAAATCGCTCCAGCGACCGATGGAAGACTCCTTCCGGTCTGTACGCCGTCCTTGATGCCCTTCCACATATCCCACACCGGACCCGCTCCAGTTTCTCGCTACTTCCGTCCCAGACCCGCGCCCCAGTCCTTGGTAGCCCCGTCTGTACATTCTGCCAGTTCGTCGTCAGCCTCCGTACTGAGCGACACACGGAGCAGTCTCACAGCGGTGTCGTCCATAGGGAGTTTGGCCCACGACAGCGAGTGCGGAGATGAGCTAAGATATTCTATCGAAGTCGCCCACCAGGTGCAGCAAGCTACAGCTGCGCGACTTGCGATGGACACCGCCACGGGAATGGACGTGGAGACGCAGCCTGCCATCGCTGCTGTACCACTCGACAACTTATCCAGCGCACGTACGCCTGCGTCCAAGAATGCCGAGCGGTTCGTAGCAACGTTTCGGGGGAGGCAGGTGTATGGACAGGCAGTGGGTATGCCGAGTGGATATGGCGGGCTTGTCTTGCGGGCACCATCAGACTCCAATGGGAAAGGAAACGGAGTCGCGGGAGCGGCTGCGGCGCCCCTGTCACAGAGACCCAAGCCGAAGTCAAAAATGCGTGCAGCGATGCGTCAGGGTATCGACATTGAGGATCGACACGATAGAGGGGATGATGGAGATTACTATCCAGACTCTGACATTGAGCCACCGCCCCAGGCGAAAAAATTGGTGCCTTGGTCAACGTTTACCTCTTTCATGCTCTGGACACCGGATAGACCTCTGGATGAAGGGAGAGACGAATATGCGAGGGCTTTGGTAGAATGGACTCGCTTGGCCACCGAAGTAAGTTCCCCCCAATGTCTGCTTTATACCTTGTTTTTGTGACTTCGCGCTCGTAGATACATTCATATGACGAATGATCCAGAGGCACCAGTGCCTGACTTGCTGATATTTGTGCAACAGCGACAAACAATCAACAGCTACAGTGCATAATATTCTTCGATCCCGCCGCTCGCTAAGGGCTCTCTTGATTGATCTTGGGATAAGTTGCCATCAACGTCTGCGTTGGGCATTGTTGGCCGAGGGTCAACTCCCCCCGGAATTGATACCCTTATACTGGAATAGCGACTGTGTTATACTCTAGCTTCTATGCGAATGATCTCCTGTCTTTTGAAGCGTTCGTTGCGAGACAAGGACGGTCTATACTTGTTAGGCCTAGCGCGCACATCAGACATCATAAGTTGGCCCAAATAGTAATTTGACCATCAAACTAGTCTGAGTTTGTGGCATATCGCCTCGTGATGCAAGTTCAATCATCAAAAAACTAAAACCGTAGTGATTACTAGCAGCCAGCTGCCACCCTCTCTCTCGCTCTTTGTTCCCCTCCTTGCAAAGTGGGTCCTCCCTGAAAGTCGAGCACAAAGAAAACTGATGATCGACGCTCCGTTGCTTTTTTAGACAACTCCCCAGTTCCGTTAATATTGTCGTAAAGCCAGGAGTCTAGAATGTTCGCCGCAGTCAGGCCTATTTTATTCTTTCTTGCTACCGCAGTCATTCACGCTCGCGCCGACCCCAATCCTAACAACCCCGGTCCAGGCGACGTCTTCATCGAAGGGAAATCCTGTGCTATCGGTTGGGATGCCGACTTGACTGGTGTCTGGAAGACCATGCAGATCGACCTCATGACGGGCGACAACTTCAACATGGTTTTCTTGAAGAGTGAGTCTAGTTAATTCTTGACTCGCGAATTCAAATGGTATGGATCCCTCGGTTACTTATAGCCGTTGCGACCATTGACGGAACAAATCCGAACAAGAACACTTTCTTGTTCACATGCCCACAGGTCAGTAGTTGGTTTCGTTTTCCAACCCTGACCGTTGATTGATCATGAATTATATATAGGTCGCCCCTCATTCCCCTATATACTTTTATCAGTTCTCGTCTCCGTCCACTTCGAACAAGACCTGGACCGGGCGGTTCACGATCACTGATTCTCCCAAAGATATCGTTCCCCCTTTGCAGTCTACTCAACCTGATGGCCAGAAGATCCCCTGGGGAACCGGCTCCTTGGTTAATGGATCCTCTTCTGTTTTTTCTGGGGTTTCTGTTGCGACTGTAAGTATGAGTGGGACCCCGAGTTCGGGCGTTCCCTCTGTTGCTGCTTCCACCTCATCGACCGCGACTTCTCCCTCGGAGACACCTAGCCCGAGCGTTGTCTACGTCACTACAAGCGTGTCTGTGACACCTAGCTCCATTCCTATCACAAGGGCAAATGGTGCGGCGACGACGCTCGCTGTGTCGAACATCGTCTTCCCGGCCGAACTTGCGCTTGGGTTCGCCGCGCTTGGGTTTACCATAGTGTTCTAGACCCCTCTTATCAGTGGGTACAAATTACATCGCCGTCACTGACGTGCATGATCATCCACACCCACTCGTTTCCTTTCAGAATGTGACATTTTTTAATTTATCGTTGTATATGTTACTTGATACTGGTAGTATATTTACTTTTAAAAAACAAGCAAACTCTAGAGCTGCAAGGAGCATAGGCGATGAACGTTTGAATACTCGGGATCCTAGATAGATACACACTGGCACTGTCAGCCGAATGGTGTACTAGCCGCGCGCCCGAATTCGGTGGGAAAACTTTCGGGACGTCTAGTAGTATGATGCCAACATTTCGAAAAAGCATACTCGCACCGTCGACGCGTTCTGTGGCGTCCAGGAACGCGCCGCATGATATCCTTCAGAGACGCGCTGTCTGTAGTACGACCCAGGACCTCAATGCTAGCGTCAACGCGCTCGTCCACATCTCCAAAACACCTTGTAATATTCGCTGCGACGGAGCACTCCGTGGAATGACTCTGGCGATAAAGGATAACATTTGTACTGCCTCCCTTCCGACGACTTGTGCTTCCGCCATGCTCGGTGGTGCGTCGTCTTCCTCCCCGTTCGTGGCTGACGAGGATCATGGTCACACAGAGTATATGTCCCCATTCGACGCGACTGCCGTGGAGCTCCTCCGCGATGCGGGGGCCAACATCGTTGGGAAAGCCAACTGCGACGAGTTTGGGATGGGGTACGTCTGCACCTCGGCTGCCATCCCGTGGAACGGAGCACTGAAAAGAATTCGTGCGCAGATCCCTCAACGTCAACTCTATTCATGGCCCGGTCGTGAATCCATTTTGCCCCGCCGACGTGCGCAATGTCCCGTGGGCAGATCGCGAGCACAGATGCGCGGGTGGCAGCTCAGGCGGGAGCGCGGCAAGTGCTGCTGCAGGAATGTGTACCGCGTGTGTGGTATCATTATCTCTTAAGACCGCTGCCATGCTGACTTGCAATTACAAGTGCTCTGGGAACGGACACGGGAGGATCTGTGAGGCTACCCGCCTCGTATTGTGGCGTCGTAGGGCTCAAGCCCTCATACAGCCTCGTAAGTAGGTCAGTGAAGCCGTTCTCTTGCACATTCTATTCTCGTGACAGGCACTTAAGGGATCTAGATGGGGTGTAGTCTCGTTCGCAGATAGCCTTGATTGTGTAGGTGTGCTTGCCAGATCTGTCGATACTGTCAAGGAGGTATTCGGTGCGTGTTGAGCTCTGCTCAGACTCTCATGTGTTCACGACTAAGGTCTAGACGTTATATCGAAATATGATGCACGCGACCCAACTACCGCATCACCAGAACTCAGAGAGAGGGCAAGCTCAATCGTAGACTCATGTTTCCCCGAACCGTTTTCTAGCGCTCAAGCCGATACCCTGGATGGCCTCAGGATCGGGATACCTCAGGTAGCGATGCTCCGCTCTCTTCCTGCCCGTTGATCCCATTTCATGGCATGCATTTTTGTAGGAGTACTTCCCTCTGGAACTTGAACCTAGTGTTACAAGTTCCTTGCGCGCTCTCATCGAGAACCTCAAAGATGCTGGGGTATCGGTACAGCCTGTCTCCCTCCCAGCAACGCAGTATGCCTTGAGTGCGTACTACGTCATTGCGAGCGCTGAAGCGTCTAGTAACCTCGCTCGTTACGATGGGATCCAGTATGGTTTGTCTGGTTTTTTTATGTTTCTTTCAATGGCATCCCGTCGGGGATTGTGACGATACGCGGTCTCACTTCGCTGACAGGTCTCCGTGTCGCGCCTCCCCCTGGAACTTCCCGTTTGAAACCCAGCAACACGTATGCCCACTCGCGTTCTGCAGGGTTTGGTCAGGAGGTGCAAAAACGAATCCTATTAGGAACATATGCCCTGACTGCCAAGTAAGTGCTCTTCTATACATTCATCGTGACGAGCGATGGAAACCGACCGACGATGATACAGTGCGTTTGACAACTACTTTTTACAAGCCCAGCGCGTGCGGATGCACATTAAGGCCGATTTTAACAAGGTCTTCCGTCATCCGTGCGTTCATCTCGCTGGCCCGGAGGCTTTCGCATCCCCTGACGGGGTTGACGTCTTGCTTCACCCTTCTGCGATTCGCACTGCGCCGTGTCTTACGGGAAAAAAGGATGCTGCGAAGGAGGGGGGTGATACGTCGAGTATGGATGAGTACTTGCAGGACGTGATGACCGTTCCTGCGTCACTCGCTGGGTTGCCTGCGCTGACAGTTCCCACTGGTGTGGGAGAGGACGGGTGGCCTGTGGGGATGAGCATCGTGGGGCAGTGGGGGATGGACGAGCTGGTGTTGCGGGTTGGGCGTGTGGTTGAAGGTATACGATGATACCGTTGACAAGCGACTCCGCTCTCGCACAGCCATAGACACTATCAGTAATGGCACAAAGGCGTCAGTCCCCGACTCCAGAAAAAATGGTCGTGCCAAAATTTGCGCTACTGACAGCGCTCGGGTGTCAGTGGTGTAGTATTGCGGGTAACGGTGTGGGCTACAGTACAAGTGCGAAGCGACAGCATATTAAGCTAACAGTATGCGTGGAGTGGGGTACTATATGTGAGGGAGCGGATAGTGCAGACCAATCGTAAAGATAAATCTAGATGAGGTTGCGATCGCAGAGCCACGAAATAAGGTAAAACTGACGAAGGGGCACGAGCCTTAACCCCAACGGAGCACACCTTCGTATATCGAGTACATGACCGCCGCATTCGGTACCACGCGCATAAGGTGAGCGCTGAGCCCACCATATAACGACCGTGCGCCCTCTTCTGCAATGACAGTGCGTAACGTCTGCCAGAGGCCGGTGTACTTGAGATTCCCATTGACGCGTGGTTGTCGTAGCCGCGTGCGCAGTACCTGTTGTTTCGTGCGGAACGTCGTCAGAGCCAAAATGATGGAACGACACTCAGGATGTACCTCGTGAGGGTATGTGATCAGACTGGCAACAAACTTGGCGGTCCCCGCGCTACCGAGCATACCGAACCATTCTGCAACGCCACCATGTCCCTGCGTGTCCGCGGAAAGCCGCTTCAGCCGCTCGTAAAGAACCCACTGAATGGTGCCTTCGGTGACACCAAGATAACTCGCGCTAAGGCCCTTGTAAAATCCACGAACGCCCTCTTCCCTGAATATCTGCATGATCATAGCGTAACTTCCCCCAACGATTCTCGGCGCTGGTCGCCTCGCATCACCTGGAGATATACCAGCGCCTGAGGCAGCCACGCGCCGCTCCTCAATGAGTTGCAGCCGCGTTTTGACGACCCAAATTGGATTCGTCGCGGTGCCCGTAATGATGCCTGCAATCGCGGCGGCAGAGAGATGGACGAAGGAGTTTTCCCGTCCATGGTTGAATTGATTGGCGATGATTTGCTTGCCGTTGCCATAGGTGAAAAAGTTGATCGAACGTGCGGGAACAACGCCGACCAGTGTTGGCCCAAGACCCTTGAAGAGCGCACGAGGAGACTCATTGCGGTAGATATCGCTGTTAAAGAAAGGAGGGGTTAAAGGTATGCAATAGAGTCTAGGCGAATCGCACGAAAGAAATAGCTGTGCGTACCGAAGGATATGGCCGGTCTCCACGAAATTCCATAGTAGGCCCCCATGGCGATGCGGGAGGGTAGCTACCCCCCCACCAGCTATGCCGACCGAAACGTGCTTTTCTCTAAACAAACTCGACTGAAGGCGCGTCTTGACGACGTCAAAAGGACTGGTCACAATTGCACCGCACATTCCGCCCAGACTGGTTGAACAAGTACATAAGAGAGGGATTATGGAGAGTGTCGAGTGGAGGGCTCACCCGCCAGCGACGAAATGCTGCCACGATTTTGCCGGGAGGAGAGTTGACGATGAAGAGCTGCTGGTCGCCATTGTGTCTATGGAAGAAATGTAGACATCGACCCTTAGGGGATATTTTTTTTTCCTATACCAGTCACGTGATGACTCTACGATAACTTGGACCAGTAGAGTATGTTTTTGCTTTCCATCATAAAGGTGTGTCCCTCGCACTCTCACACAACGCCCGAACGACGATTCCAGGACACGATCCCCGTCTTGCCAGCCAACTTTGGCGCGCCGCCATACCAAGCAATCACCGACGAAATCAACAAGAAATATGCAAACAGGGTCCTACACGACGTTGGTCTATGTATCTGCCTGTTTGACCTCGTCGAGGTCGGAGAAGGAAAGGTTCGGTATGGAGATGGATGTCTCTGGTATAAATGTGCTCGACATTGCTCTCGACCGCTGCGTTTCCCTCTCTGACTCCCGTATGAAGCAAAGTTTCGCATGGTGGTCTTCAGACCCTTTGCGTCCGAGGTGATACTCGCCAAGGTCAAGTCCTCTGATGAGGACGGAATACGACGTGCGTAGTTCTATACCTCCTTCGATGGCCCAGGCTTATGATCCCCAGTAAGCGTCGGCTTCTTCGACGACATGTATATTCCTCTTGCATATCTCCCTCAACCTTCCACTTTGTAGGCGTCACGTTTTCTTATTTTCTAGCATTATTCTGCTCATTACCTTCCATTGCTCGTAGTGATCCAAACGAACGTGCACATTTCTGGCTGCCAGACTCCCAAGCAACAACCGCGCACGAGCTCCTCGAGTCTGCCGCAGCAGACCGCATGTACATCGATCAGGGCGAGATCGTTCGTGTTCGTGTCGAGGCAGACGAGTTTTATGACGACGAGCCCGGTCCACCCAAAGCTGCGGAAGGGGTCGTGATCAAGCACGAGGCACGCAGACCGCCTTATACCATCACCGTTAGTTTCGAGACAATGAGCGATTGAAAGGTGCTAACGGCGTCCTGTAGTGCTCGATAGGAGAACAGGGACTGGGACCTGTGCCATGGTGGAAGAATGCACGACCGGCGAATGGTGTCGAAATTGATGAGGGGTGATGGACACGTCCAATTCTGATGCTTGATCAGCTTGCAGATGGTAGTGTACACCATTTTTTCTATTGCTGTTCCTTTTATTCTGTTGATGCGTTTGGAACAGACCGTTGTTGTTCGAATTGCTTTCCCTGTCGCGAAAGTCCGTCTTTGTTCAGTGGGTTTCTTCATCCGACAAACTGAGGGAGGATCAACTCTTCACTCACGTCAACGAAACCATCGGTTTGCTTCGTAGGGCGATCTCTATCTTGCCAAGAATCTGTCCATTGTCAGCTTAGTCGAGCCCAGTCATTACCTATAGGGAGAAAATTAGGCAACAAAATAGCCGCGGAACTCAGCTCGAGAAAGCATTTTTTACTATGCTCGGTCCGAATATCAAGTGTAACTTCAACTGTGTAAGTGGTGTCAAGTCCGCACGCAACATTGAATACTCGCTCGTCCCGAGCAACAAAACTCTATGTCTCTACATAATACCAATACTCTGACTGGCTTGAGTTTAATGAACTGAAGGAACTTTCCATTGACGTACTCGATCCTCCACCCAGGACACTTGGTATTCAGGCTGTGTATTGCTTGCGTACAGCTTCCTGTATTTTTTTCCACAGTTCCCAATCAAAACGTTTCTTTTCCTAGATGATGTACCGCATGCTGTGGACGCCCCCCTAATCCTATATTGGTCGTAGCCATCATCGTTCACATTGACCATGAGAAATTTGATTTCATTAAGTCATGAGGGTCTTATGGTTGCCATGGTGCTGTTGGTACAACGATTGGTCGACGGGTAGCCATAGACTGGTGACCAGCCCGTCTATGAGGCAAGCCCCATCCGCGGGATCGCGGCAGACCAACCAGTAAAGCGATTGAGGGATCTCACTGCACCGCCAAAGCATCGGACACCACGGTTTCTGGAATTGCCTTAGCGATTGAGCCAGGAAGGTGAGAGCACCCCTAACAGATTTCATCACTAAGGGGTTCATGCAAGTCGTATGAACATATTGGCGTAATCCCGCCGTACCAAAGCTCCACTCAGCAACCCATCGTAATTCCATTGTAAGGACCATCGTGGTCACCAAGGTTTCCATCCCAGATGTAAGGTACGTCACCGACGGTGCATTGTGTGCTCAGGTTGTCTTGGCCTGTTCCAAGACACACGTGTGTCAGCCAGAAAGCCCAACGTCAAGCGCAGGGAAAACTTACCAGGACATGATGCCCACTCGCCTGAGTCCTCAATGTGTACCTCTCCAGAGGGGTGAACGTAGTCCAAGAACCTACCAGGGGAAATTGGAATTGGGTCCTCTTTGTTGTTGATGTGGGTCAAGAGCAAGTTTGCGTCCACGTAGTTGGCAAATGCTTGATTGCCAACACGAGGGAGACCATAGCAAACGGTTCGGAAAGTCGTTCCAGCGGGCAACCAAAGGGGGAGATACACAGAGTCAAGGAGCGTAATGGCCGCACCTACAGGGAAACGAAGGCATTGATGCAGATGAGTGAGTCGTCTCCAATATGTCACCAGGGACACGCATCATGATGCGCGCACACACTTACCCAGAGAGTGGCCAACCATAGTCACAGACGTCGTACCAAACTCTGACATGGTTTCCCGCACCGCGGCGAGCACGCTCATGGCAGTGCTGTCATGGCCATGCTGAATTGGTGGACTAGAATGAGATGGAAGCCTTACGCTGCCTGGTCATCCGCGAAGCCACTGTGAACTTCAATATCAGAGCTGAGTCCGGGGAAGAGCGTGGAGTCCAGGCGCCTCAGGAAGAAATTAACATCCGTAATGAGAGACTGTCTAAAAGGTGACAGTTTGAGAAAAGGCACACGGGGATGCACGACAGCTAAGATTGGGTCTTACATTTCTTGAGGATTCGTTCCTTGGTGGGCGACAATCACAGTGTGAGGATTGGGATCATATCCAACGTACCCTACGCGTTCCAAGACACCCAAGCATACTAGTAAGCTTCGCTCCCTATGTACAAAGTCAATGTCTTACAGTATTGAACGGAATCGCCGTTACCACCGGAAGCAACAGGCTTGAAATCAGGGTTGGCTTCGCAGTTGGCTTGTCAAATGGAAGCAGGTCGGCGTTCCACAGACTGCTCGTGCGTGTGGCTCATGCGGACGTACCTCCACAATCCCATGCAAGGGTCTGAGAAGGGGTGCAATATCCAGCACTTGCATACCACGTGTATGGAGTGAAAGAGTCAATCTGCGTCATCGTCAGCGGTGTGATTGCTTGCCTCGTAGAGAGGATAGGTGTGGCCCGAACGGCCGCGACACCGAGAAGGGTAGTAGCGAGAGCGGACAGCATCGGAATAGCACTTCCCCTGGGGGTCTACAATGCTTT